>JASAMX010032881.1:0-38457 GCA_030248175.1 Microlaimidae sp. YZB2_3
ACCGAACCAAACCAAACCAATAAAAAATATACTAAATTGAGTTAACAAATTAAAAAAATCAAGAAGTTTAATTTTAGTGGAACAGAAATTGAGACTGGATGCGCTAACGTCCAAGCACAACCAGTGCGAGCAAGTAATACAGTCGCTGCAGAATCAAATCAATAAACTTCAGGAAGAGAAAGTTACGGCCGAGAAACAGCCCGTGAATTCTCAGGCTCAAGCCGTCGTCCAACCAACCGTCCAGCCCTCTGGTGTCTCCTCGGCTAACATGGAAAGGTTAGCTAATAGCTATAAGCTTATTATAAAATAGCATTTCTTTGAATAGCTAGAGTCCTACCCTGGCGTTTAGAAGTGTTGCTTTTTGAAAAGTTCTGAGTTGAACGATAGAGCCATTACAATTTTTTGTTTGGAAACCTGTAAGTTATCTATCTATCTCAGCCATGGGCGTCGCCAGGGGGGTCTGTACCTCCACCTTTTTACGTCGTCAAGAATAAAAATTTGGGGGTCTGGAACGGCCATTTTTTAAAAATTTTTCTCATGCTTCGCTCCGCTCAACGCTCGATTATAATTTGTTATAGTTTGATTAAAAATTTAAAGTTAGGAGAAGTAATTTTAAAAACATCTTCTCGCACTTTGCATTGCTCAGCTGTAATTCAACAGACCTGTGCACTGCCTCCGTGGTTTTATTGGGGGGGAGGGTGAAATTCCAAAATGGGGGGGCACGGGGGGCAACTTTTTTTGAAACGGAGGGCAAGCAGGGCAGAAAGGGAAAAAGAGAAAAAAATAAGGAAAAAATAAAAAAGGGACAAAAAAGACCAAATTTTAGTAAAAATACGTCATTGGCTTAAAAAGCATTAAAATAGGCTAAAAACTGCAAAAAAACTGGCGTCGTCATAATGATGTCGTCATAATAGGTCAAAAAATAGTGTCATAATTTTAGGGTACTTTTTCATTTTTGAGCGGCAATAAAAGGGGGGGGCAAATTCAATAAAATAGGGGGAGCATTTCCAGACCGTGCACAGGTTTAAATTCAATGTACTCATTTTTCAGTTGTTAAGGTTTTGAAACTTAAAAATTTTAAGGTATTAAATTGTTTGTAAAAAATGTTGTCTATGTTTCATGGACATAGTTTTTATAGAATAATAGAAAAATAATAAAGTGTGTGGCATAAACAAGTTAATAAACACTTGGAGCGAACCGCGGAAAATGTTTTTTTACCCATTTTATATCATTTAGGATTTAGACCCCCCATGAACCCCCCTTTCCGAAATTTTGTTTAGGGTTGGACCCCCCTTTCCGAAATCCGCCCACGATCTCAGTAAATATAACCAAAACGAAATTGTATTCCAGTAAATAACTAAATTTTAATTTTTTATACAATCTGAAAAAATTGTTTAAATTAACCGTTTCTTTATGGAAGTATGCTCATTTCTTGTTTTCTAGTCCACATTTTTTTAACAGGTTATACAATTTTAGATCTTCAGTGAACCAAGAGGTTAGCCGGGCCTCTTTCCGGACAAGCGGAAGCAGCCGGACGCCAACGGTGGCCAGCGTCCGACCCCTCGGCACCACTATGCAGCGCCCCGGCCGCCTCCTCCACCAGCCAGCCCTTAGCCCAGGGCCCATTCAACAACCCGACCAGAGTAAGCGTAACTTTAAGCATGAATAGCACTTTGCTATTCTTTTCTGTTTATTGTCGCTCATGATAATGATAAAGCTCAATTATGTTTGAGAGTTATAAGACAAAATGTGGTTACTATAAGTCAGAAGTGTAACAAAATACTCGTAACTGTGAATATATCTTTTAATTCACAGATACAGTGAACGTAATGAGTGAAAGTCACGTTGATTTTAAACTGATTGATTGTGACTGATTGTGTCAGAGTAACAACGATAAGGTCTCCCGATTCTTTAGGCAGTAGTTCGACAAGCAGCTTTTCCGCGGCTCAAGCTTCAGTGGCCCCGATCGTGTCCACCACTCAGCAGACGTCCCAAGTAGCTTTCGTCCAGCCTCACGTAGAGCAACCGTCCACAGATCATCAGGGTAAATAATTAACGTAATTGGTGGACTTGGAAAAAAGAGAAATTAATTATATTTAACAAAGTGATTTTTAAAATAATATTTTTTTCATTAGGACCTACGTTTCATCTTGGTTTTTGATTAGAACCAAATAGACTTCATTGTTTTTATTCGCAAAACCAAATTCTTATAATGATAATATTCTAAAAAGAAGGATTTATCACTTTTAGCAGGAAAAAGGGTGAATTTTAAGAGTTTTTTTATTTGAAAATTTGTTATAAAATACAAAAATTAATAGCGATTCTAAATTTATGAGTTCAAAGACACAGGTTCAGTAAGTACATCTCAAATTTAGATATTTTTTAAAATTGTATAATAATTCCTGATTTGCAACAGTTCTTCCAAAATTATTATAAATTATTTTAGTTATGTAATTACAACACACACTTCATGTTAAAATGTAAAAAATTCTAGATGTAATGGTTTCTGGGAGTTCAGATCCAAGCGGTTCCTTAATAAGCAGCAGCAGTGGTGTGCCAGGAATCATTGTAGAAACTGGACAATCAGAGGATCAACCGGCATCCACCTCCTCCGCTCTCCCGATTCGAAAGAGAATAGCGCCCTCCGATCCTGTGGAACACGGGTATTTTATTATTCTATTAATGATATTAGCAGGAAGGCTAATCTAGAAAACACCATTTTAGCTTGTTTATAGATGTTGGACCACTTTTAAAATTGGCTGGATAAAGAAAGTTTTTAAAAGTATTTTTCTAAAATTTTGGCTACAGTTTGTCAAAATATTGATACTTTGATTTAAATGTGTACAGTAATTAAATTAGTCTGTGAGATACGGTGAATTGTAATTATTTTCCAGCACGAAGGATTTTTGTGGAGAGTATAGTATTTTTTGTTTGCTGGGAAGTGCAGTGTAAGTCCACGTCTTTTTTGTCTAAACATACACCCTGAGGGAAATAGTTCTTTTTCCTGCTCTATTCATAAAGAATTTTTGATGGCTAGTAGTATTTTTTGTTTGCAGAGAAGCGCAGTGCAAGCGTCCGCGGAACGGGGGTGGGTCCCCAGAAGCGGTGTCCACCAGCAACCAATCAGCGGGCCAGATGAATCTGGTGGAGCAGTCACGGGTGGAAGCGGCCTTTATGGAGAGGGAGATGGAGGAAGATTTCAGCGACGGGGACGAAGAAGCCCTACACATCATACCCGGACAGGTTTTCTTTTGATATTAAATGCTATTTTTGTAAAAAAAAAGGATTTGAAAAGAGTTTGAGAGCGAAACAAGACAAACTGGACTGTAGTTTTTTACACTGATCCTAAATTTATAGTGTAATTTTGTTAGTTTTTTGTTTTCTTTTTAGAGTGGTATACTTATATTCAGTCAGTCGAAAAATGTAATGTTTCTCAATAATAATTATTTATCTAGCGATAAGAAATGTTATTAATTATTCATAATTTTCTCCAGATTATTAAGACTAAACTATTTTTTGATCTCTGTAATTTAAACACCGTTAAATCTTGTTTTTTGGTGTTATACTCTATACAACTAAAAGGACGCACAACGGAAAGCTACGGTTACAGCCATACATGAGCATGGACCGGCAAGCTAGGGGGTCTACCCCGGGTAAATGGCCCTTTGAAAGCTAGGAGGGGGGTCCGGGGGGAAATACGTACCCCTCTAGCTTTTTAGGGGGGGTCGACCCGAGGTAGACCAGTTTGAAATCCAGAGGGGGTCCGGTTTCCAAACAAACTCACATTAAATCATTTATTTAAGTTTTTTAGCACTAATAAAGAATTTTATATATTAAAATAGGCTATTTATGTAAAAGAGTACTGTTTTTTTACTACAAAACCGTGTTTATGACAGTAAATTTTAACCTAAATTCATACCCAAAATTTAGCTCGGAAGGGGGAGGGATGGGGGTCAATTTATAATTCTAGAGGGGGGTAGGGTGTCAAAATTTTGGGGGGAGAGGGGCCTTAGATTTTTTTCTAGGGGGGGTCCGAAATTTAGAGGCTAGGGGGGAGGGTGGACCCCACCCTACCTCTACCCCCCCCCTATGCTTATGGTTACAGCTTTGAAGTCGGCAAAAGAATTCCTTCGACGTTAAACTCCTGTGGGTTTCGAGTTAATTAGATAATTTGAATCCAAAAGCACTTAGCGTCAAAAGTGATGGGCGGTGAACGTGAAACGCCAAGAAAGCTAGTACCTAAGTAACCAAAACACCAACTAGCTTGTTATAATTCACAATTATTGCAATGTATTTATTTCTAGTCGAAATTAACGAAAACTCAGCGAATAATAAAATTTATGTAATTATAACAGAATCAATCGCTATTTTTTCTATATAGTTATGATTATTGCAGGAGGAATTGTATGACGAAGAAGAGGAAGAAGGGGGAGAAGAAGTTGAGGATTTGGATGAGGGTGTAGAAGAGGACCAGGACGGATTGGAGGATTTCGTGGAAGCCTTCGAGGAAGCTGACTACAACGAAGAAATTGGTAAGGAACTAAAAGCAAACTATACCACAGAATATTTTATCTTTCGTTCTGTCATATATTGTTTATCTAAAGATCAGTCACTTCCCAATATTTTTTTATAAAATTTTTTAAGGTCTTTGTTTCCAGTTATTTTGTTTGCGGTTTATAATTAAACATTCTTTTAAAATTTTAACTACACTCGAGAATAAGTGTATTAATTATTATTGTATTAATAACATTATTAATGTTTTGCTTTGCAATAAACAATTTTTTAAAAACCCATGTAATAATGCGATGACGATGTTTTCTTTTCTTTAAATTCTAAAGCATTATTGATGGATGGGTTGAACAAGATTTTTTAGGAAGACCTGATGACAGTCTGGGAGAGGAAGACGAAGGTGATGCCGGTGAAGACAGTGATATAGAAATTTTGGACGAAGAAGCTTCCAATGAACCGCCAAGTTCAAGCAATGGTTATTATTTATTTTAACACTATTGAATCATTTATGGGTTTAGACTAAGTGCAACTTAGATAAAAATCCCCTTCGTTTGGTTTTCCAGAAACGTCCTCACTTATACAAAGTGTTTGGATTCTCAACTATTTTTTGTGTTGCGGGTTTCTAATAAAGAGAAAAATTGAGTTTCTCTAGGCGCACAGGTACTCACAAAAATTATGCAAAATATAATTTAATATGTATTTTATTGGGTTTTGTTATTTTGTCTTGTTGAAGTAAGGCATTCAAAATATCTTTTGATAAACGTTTTTCGTTTAATGTTGTTGACAAAAAATATAAAATCTGTACACAAAAAATCAGTAGTTATATTTTCGCCAACGGAGCCACAGAATGATATTTTTCTTCTGTAAAAATCGATTTCTTGTGGCTAGATCTAGTCAAATTTTTAAGTGCGTACCTTTTAGTACAGACTATAAATTATTTTGTGTAAGTAATAAGATTGTTACGTAATTTAGTAATACCTAGAGGGAACACGCTGGCATCCATCCAGCAAGCGTTGGGTTCCGCCCGCGGTTTCCCGCAGTTGAACGAAGAAGGAGACGATGGTATTGTACCCAGCACCCCAACCCTCTCCGCACCCAAGCGACCGGAAAACGACTCCCAGTAAGTTGTTTGCAACACACAAACGCTTTCTTATGTGTATGAAATAAGGAACAACGGTTGTATGTAATATTCTATCTGTATGTGAATTTGTGTTACATGAACACAGTTTCTTTATTCACCGCGGAATAACGCAAAATGACTTGCTTGTGAAAATCGAAATGAATGAAAATGAGAATTATGTTACTGTTTTGATCAAAATAAAAATTTGTTGAATGGTGGGGGTAAAACACTACCAAATCAGTATCTCACTCGCACTCTTCAGATTATTGACGTTACACAATTCTTAATTTTCCACCAGTAACAGGCAATTTGATTTTGCTAAAATATTTCGTTAAAGCAATTAATAACACACCACTCGGTGCTTAAAATTAAGACTTGAAAATTTCAGGAGCATACTATATTAAGGTGGAACACTACAGTAAAAACCGCACAAATTTTGTACAGTCACTATTCATTACAGCTGTAACCAATTTTTATAAACTGCATACTGTATTAATCCTCATGTCCTGAACATCATTTTTTATATTTTGATGAAACATTAAAAAAAAAAAACAGGCGGTGGGATGCCCACAGAGGGGGCCCCCACCGATCAGACGTTTTTTAAAAAACTTAAATTAAATTTTGTTTGGGCTGATTAATTTAAATAACTTTTCGAAAGTAGTAGAGGAGCAGAAAAAAATATCTTTCCTGCTGTTCCCAACAAGAACGTATAGAAAGAGACCGAGAACACCCTACATTGTAAAGAGTTTTGATAAAATATTTTAATATCTGAACCCCACTTCTTCACTACACCACAATTCATACTAAATAAAAATACCCCACACCCTCTAACTCTCTATCTCTCCGTTTTTTAAAAATAGATGTTTAAAATCAAACTCAAAAAATCTAAAAATTTATAATTTTATTACCTTATTTACGTCGGGAAACTACAATCTGAACAATCACTCAAAAACAAATTTTTAAAATGAACCAAAAAATGAAGAGGAAGCGGTAGGCAGAGCATAGAGCCTAGCAAGCATAAAACAGACGTTGGTACTTCATTTTTACTCTCTTTTAACTTATTTTTATTTTAATTTTAATTTTTTTTTAATCCTTTTAAACAATTAAACAAAAAAAAGTACATTATCCAACACTGAATCCAACCCAGATTACGCACTTTATGGGATTTTAAGGAAAACCGGAGAGCATCCAGAGTAGTCTCAGGGCGCTCCCCCCCCCCCCCCCCGCCCCCCCCAACACACACAAGTTGGTATTTAAAAGGAAGGAGAGACTCAGAGTAGGGGGGGAGGGCGCCTCCCCGCGCCCGCCCCCCCCCCGCCAAAACCAAAAAAGGAACCAGGACCAAACAGGTCCGCCGGGAAACCACGGCGGGGAAATCTCAAAAAACAAGAAAAAAAACGGAAAAAAAAAAAGAGATAAAAATGCCCATTTAAAAATTTTAAATTGCTATGAAATAAAACAATAATTATGATTTACAGATCGGCGCATGTTCCGCAAAGCAGCGGGTTTTCCTTCGCCAATGTGGAAGTGGTGTCCAGTGCAGTTGCAGAAGCCAGCAGAGTTACAGGAATTCAACGAAGTGTACCAACAACTCCGCATCACAATTCCCCTCCTCAAGGTATTTTTTTAATAATTGAGGAGCTAGACGTTTTGGGGCTACTCAGTAGTTAAAAATTTTCTTTATGTGTGTGTTCAGCACTACTATTATGCTGGTAAAAAGTTGCTTCTTTTAAAGAGTTTTAGTAAAATTTAAAATTTTTAATAACCATGCGTAGGAAAGTTGACCTGGAGGGGGTGAGGTGAGTAGGAAAAACGAGATACGGCTAATAAAGTCGTATGAACGAATCGTATTCCATTTCTATAAACTAATGGTAATTTCAGTAAGTCTGGATTCGGACAGCGGTGGTGCGACGAGCACAGTGGAACCGGCAGAGATGCAGGAGGGGGTCCAGGCTCAGGAATTGGAGATGCTCCCCGACCAACTACCGCAGCAGGACGACACGGCAGAAATAGACGACGAGACTCAAGACAACGAAGAGTGAGTCTCAGTTTTTAAGCTTTCATCGGAATGAGGAAGTTAAGCGAACACTGTTTAAAATGTCATTGTGTGCAAAACGTTAACACACTATCATTTAAATTTTTTTGTTTAATCATTGTGTGCAAAACGTTAACGCACTATCATTTAAATTTTTTTGTTTAGTTTTTTATTCTTATTTTGTGGTGCTATTTTCTTTTAAAGAAACTGGTTGTTTAGCGCTCGTGATTCGGTAGGTGTTCCTCAGATGGAAGAAGGGGAGGAGGAGTTGGGCGCGGAGGAGCTTGGGGATTCTGAGGCCACGCCCGCCCAAGAAGAAGAGGAGGAACAGCCGACCCCCGAGGCCGGCGACCCCGCCGAACCCACCCACTCAGGAATGGCACAGCAGCCGCCCAAAGGTAACGCCGTCATCATAAATTATTTTTGTGTTGAGAATTTTTGCTAATATTATTCATACATTGGAGAGATATTCAGCGGTTTTCTATATTGGATTGGGTATTAGGCCATTCCCTTCAGTTTTGTTAAGTTATTAATTTTATTTTAATTGAATCGTTTTTAATTTTTAAGAAAAACTGAAATAATGAAGCAATGTCGAGCCCAACTGGGATCTAAATTAAATATCACAATCCTGGAATTATAACTGCTTGTCATTCTTTAAAAACCCGCGTCATTAAAAATTTCGATGTTGGAGTCGTAGGTGGATAGAAAGTTATTATACTTTAAAAAAGAGATTTCTGATCACAGGAACGGGTTAACAATTAACATTATATTACCCAACCCTGTGACGGTTTAGGGTCGATGAAGCCAAAAGCACTTAGAGCTGAAAATAAAAATCCGTAAAGCCCATACCTAAACCTAAGCGAAGCCTAAGAAAGGTCCAAAAATTTTTGGCGGCTCCAAGTTCTCTACTTGCGGCTCTAAAGACCCCATACCCCTGTCACTTGGTAGCTACTATATTTTGTTACTACACCATAATTAATGGTATTTATATGCCCGCGGATCAGCCTGCCATTATAAAGGTTATACAACAAAACTAATCAGTAACACTTACTAAGAAACGGTAATTATACAATTTTTAAAAATTTTTTTAAATTTTTAAAAGAAAAGAAATTATACAATTTTTAATACTCTAAATAATAAGAGCATCAAATTATAACCCCTGCCCCCAAATTTCCGACAGCCCTCTTAAAATTTGGGAATATCTAAATAAACTATAAAAGTTATAGTATCATATAAGTGGAAGATTTAAAAATTTTGTTTTAGTAAAAATAAGAAAACCGATAGTTTGGAGTGAGCCACCATCTGACATCCAAGGTGTGAGTTCCGAATCCCAGCAGCCCACCAGCAGTGGGAGAGGACAACAAACCGCCAGAAGAGCAAGGAAGGGATTTAGCAGAGGTTTTGGCAATAGAAAGAAATTTTAAAAAGAATCTGCTATTCCTGTTTTGTATGAACTAATGTTTTCTCGTGATAACATAAGATCGTTAATGGACAGTTTAAAAGAATCAGCAGTCAAAGGAAAGAAATTTTAAAAAGAATCGGCTATTCCTGTTTTCTATGAACTAATGTTTTCTCGTGATAACGTAAGATCCTTAATGGACAGTTTAAAAGAATCAGCAGTTTCTATTTTTCACTGTCTTCAGCAGTCTTAACTGTTTTTTTTTCTTTGGTGATAACGTAAGACTGTTATCGGCGAATTTAAAACACTCGGGTTACACTGACTAATTTTTGATTCCATTATATTGCTGTTATGCCGTGATATTTTTTTTTAATTTTAATACTGTTTGTAGATAAATACTTGTTTTGTTTTGAATAAAAATCATAATTTTAAATTTTTGACGCAGTGCTTCGTTAACTTCTTTGATTTTTGAAAACTAAGACTAAAGATAAAATCTATCAGGGTGAAAATAGATGAGTGGTAAAGTAACCACTCGTTCTTTGAGAAAATATCACGTGCAAAGAAACACATGACGCAACTAAATAATAATTGGTTACATAACCGCTTTTTTAATTTTTC
The DNA here is from genome assembly GCA_030248175.1 of Microlaimidae sp. YZB2_3. NCBI lineage: Eukaryota > Metazoa > Nematoda > Chromadorea > Desmodorida > Microlaimidae > Microlaimidae sp. YZB2_3. The sequence continues at coordinate 9,682 of JASAMX010032881.1, forward strand.
TCGCTCGCGGGTTAATTTTTCATTTCTTCCTGGCGGCAAGCGGTTACGTTCTTAATTTCAGCCTGGAAAACTTTAGCTTTTGACACTTTGTTTCATCATTGCATCAGTGCGTGTAAAGATGAGCAACGACCAAAACAGCGCTTTTTTCATTTTCGCATGTTTAAAATTATCATGTTTGGAATGTAGGAAACGCGAAGCAAAACTGGGCAGAGCATCGTATTTATAGAATAAAATTTGATGATAAAAAGTATACGTTTGATGTTTCTCACGTATAAGCTTCCTGTCCTTTTAGAACTAATATTTTGGCCAGCAAGTACCTGGGCAGTACTGTGCGGGTAATTAAAAATAACGATTTTTTAGTTTGTACCAAATTTTGGTTGAAAATTGTGTGTACCGGTTTATTTTACCGTCCTCTATATTGAGTTATTTTTTGAAATAGCTAGTGTTTTGCAAAATAATGATTGATTTATTTAAAATTTGTTTTTGGCAACACGGATAACTATTATTATCACAAAAAACACCACAGATGAATGTCTATTAGATTTGGTCATTTAAAGCTTAGCCATCCTTTTGCTTAAGCCTAAGCCACAATTTTTAAAACCACTCAAATTTTTAAAGAACTTTCTGAAAATTGTGTAATTTACAAAATTATTAAAAAACAGTTTTGACTATAGCTCGAAACTAAATATTGAAAATTGGACGGGATATAACTGGTTCCAAAAAATTTCTGCGAAAAACGCCAATTTCTTTTGCATTATCGGTTTGGGAATTATTGCTGCACAACCGGTTCATAAAAATTGTCCAGAAAAAACGCCAGATCACCGTTTTACTATGTCTTAGTATCGATAAGTTTCACAAAATTGGCCGGGACGTAGCCGGTCCGTGCGTTCAGCGATCCGACGAACCACTCCTCGTCGAATTGATGGCTTAGAAGTATGCGGTCCCCTTTGCGGAAGGAGAGTTCGTCCTCGCTTTGCGCCCGATAGTCGTGCGCAGCTTCCAGCACTGAGCCCGAAGTCGACAACGCAGGCTGGAAGGAGGGCTGCGGAGCGGTCACATTCACCGGTTTCTGGTCCGTCAGCTCAACGGGTTCCAGCAGTGTTTCCTGAATTAAAAAGAAAATATTATCTGGGGCCTATTTCATAAAAAACTTTGTAAATTCTCATGTTACAAATCTCCGCCTATTTTTTGTAAAATACACAATAAAGGTTTTTCGACTTGTAATCTAGGGGAAGCATTTGCGCACCGCCCTGCGCTGATTGGTCGCAGCCACGTCATTTCATCTCCGCCGACCGATCAATATTTGACGTGTCCCATATCCTCTATCTTGTAATTTACAAAAAATAGGCGGAGACTTGTAAAATGAAATTTTACAAACGTCGTTATGAAATAGGCCCCTGGTTACAACAGAGATAGATGGGTTAACTCAGTATGCAGTGTGCAACGGTCGTCTAAAAATCTCTCAACGAAATTAATCGTATAGTAAAGAAAGAACGCGCTAGATGTTGACCTAAAATTGCTTTCATAAAAAATCGTGCAATTGTTTAATTCCGCGCATATTATTTTGTTTTATTCATACTGGCGCATGTATTTTGAAGCCCTATTCTCGTAAACAAAATATTATGACAGATCGCGGACGCCAAAAATAACCTTCTCCTCCAACTGTGGGATTCACTGAGCGATAGTGGAGAAATTATCACTAATTTTAACCGAAATATTAAGCCCCACAAAAATGAACGCGCCACACATGGAACGAAATTCTGTAATAAAGTATTTTTATTGTTTAATCCGTGCAGGTTTTTTAGTATGTAGGGTATCTGAATTAATTTCGGCCAGGCCTTAATTTCGGCCACCAATTTAGGGTGTTAGAAAATTGGCTTATTTTTAAAACACAAAAGAACTAGCACAAAAGTAACTAGATGAATGTTGAATAAAGTGTTTTTGCAAAAGTTTTTTTATTTAAGTTAGAATTATCAACATTTTCATACAAAAGTGAATTTTTCATAATTTCCTGAATTTTTTCTTTGTGTTTAAACTGCATCAAATTTAGAACGAAGCACTATATAACCTTCAAATAACTTCTATTTAACGCTTAAAATTGTTAATTTTCATGTTTTGATATTTTCTTGAAAATCACTTTGCAATGCGTTTAACTAAATGCGCATTTTAATATTCCGTTAATTTCGGCCACCTTAAAACTCACGTAAAACAACCTGTTAAACATAATTTGCACCATTTGTATGGGTGGGGTTACATAACACATAATTTACTAGGTTATATTAAATTATGAATATACCGGAAGGAATTTCTCAAAAATAATATAGAAACACATTAAAAAAGACAGGTTATTTTCTTGTCGGAGGAATACATTCATATGGTGAATATAGTAAATATCAATGCCAATGTGGTTTCCCCACCCAACACACCACTTACCATAATATAGAGTACCAATGCTTCAAAAAGTTGTGAAAGAAAATATTAAACAGTAAAAATGTCAGGTTATTTCCTTTGGCTGAGGGATGTATTCATAAGAATCACGTAGTAAACATATGTACGGGCTGGAGTAATCCAACTCCCAATTAATTAGCTAGGTTTGAACTATCAATAAACCGATATAGGAATTTTTTAGAGATTATTGAACTGCAGTAAAAAAACTCAGATTATTTTCTTGGCGGAGGAATGCAGTCAAATATGAAACATTAAAGATAGGCAAGGTTTGGTGTGGAATTATACTACTCCTTTATTTTTTTAACGTCTTGTTTACCCTTAAAGTTGATAATTTAGGGTTCTGTAATCGTTTTTTTTTGTGTTTTAGGCTTTTGTTTTTGTTTTTTTTTAACCTAAAACGTGGCCGAAATTAAGGCGGATTTTGTTTTTTGTTATTTTTAGGTTAAAAATATCAAAAACCTCAATAGAGTGGAATAAAATTTTTATCAGGCTTTCTTTAAAGTTGGCTGGCTGTAACAAAAGCTATTTTATGTTGAAATATTCTTTACGCCAAAAAAAGTCAATAAAAAACACATGTTGTTAAAACTTGTGTTTTTAAAGGTTTTGACATAATTACTTAAAGTCTTGTTAATAGCTATAAAAGTTTGCTAATGGGAAAAATTAAATTATACGTACCAAGAAGAATACCTAAGGATAAATTTGCAACCTTTAAAAATATTTATCGTTCGTTTTAGCAATAGTTATAGCCAGTTTTTTCTAGGTGGTCGAAGTTAATGGCACGCGCCTTAACTTCGGCCACCGTTACAAAAACGTTTAAACCTCCACTTATTTTAAGTGTAACAGAAATTTTAAAATTTGGCACTGGAATAACAAAAATAGCTATCATTTGATTTTTAGACCAAATCCTGGCTCGATTGGAAAAGCCAGAAAAAAATTATTCAAAAAAATAAAAAGGTGGCCGAAATCAAGTCAGTTACCCTATATTATCTTATACATTTACTTATTAAAGCTAGAATTTGGCTAAAAGTCTGGTTTAAAAAAATTTTTTAATAATCTAATGAGTTAATTCTACATGTTTCAGCTGAAATCCTTAAAGCCCTTATCAAGAGCCCTTTCTTGAGCCGCACAAGAAAGAAAAATACAATTATAGTTTTATAACATTTTTTTATTTTGATTTAAGTGTTGTTTTGTCTTGCTGAAATTCTAAAAAGATTTTTAAAAACAAAATAAATGAATTTCATTCCTAAATAAAAAATGCCTAAAAATTAGGCCGTTTTTATATCCTTTAGCACTCTGAAAATATTAGGAAATACCATCGTGAACTTTAAAAACTGCGGATTCGCATGTGTTTGCGGTTATTTGCACGTTAGTTTTAGGGTAAGTAGTCCACCAAAAACTTATACATCAAACTCACTAACGGTGGCCGCCAATATATAAATAAGAGCAAAAAGTAATCATTCCAAAAAAGCTACGCATTTTAGTTTCGAGCCAAAACACTTCCACCATTTGCCTCCGTAAGCTTGTATACTTATGTAGTAGTTTGTTTTTATTTTTATTAAAATTATCCTCTTACCCGACGAGATAATGAACGATTTTTAATCTGACTTGCTGTGCTGCCACTGCTCCTAGAGAAAATAGAACTTTTTAAATCTTCAATTTTGTCAGAAAGTTCGTCTGATTTTGATCGGAGCTCATCATTGTCATTCGTTTTCTCGTTGGCCTGCTTTTGAAGCTTCTTTTCTTTTTCAATATTGAATTTCTAAAGTTAGCAAAATTGTGAATTTTAATTTAATAAAATTAATGCATTTTTTTAACAAAATTCTGAAGACTAAATCAAAAAAACCCCGAAATTGGTATTTTTAACTTTTTTTATTTTAACAGAAAAAGCGCAAACCAAACGCGAAACGAAAAAACGCCATTTTTCACAATGTTAAAATTCGCTGCTCTTTAGTTCTTGAATAGGATTTTGAGCGCGAGACATGGTTTGCATTCCGTGATTTAAAGGGGAGAATAGTAACAAAAGAGTTTACATGCTTTTAAGTTTGGAGCAAGCTTGAATTTTTTTTTACAAAAAGACGAGATAGCTCTTAATTATTTAGTCAATTTTGAGTCAGCCCAACCGGTTCACCCTGGTAAAATTTTGCTTCGAAAATATTTCAATATAATAAAACAAGATTGTTAATTTGTTGTCGCCGACCCCACTATTTCCAATAATTTCTAAAAATGAATTCAACTCCAAAATTTAGTCAGAAAAATTTGACGGTAATGCAATTTATAACGACCCATAACTGCACTGCTTACGAGATACGATGGACTTCGTTTGCAGACAGATAGAAAATTAACCGCTCCGGATTAGAGCATGGGTTTGTTTCTTTTAAACCTGTCCGGCATGCTACCAGTGTGCCACACGGACATTTCTGATTTTTTTACTATGCCTCGTGTACTTCCCAGTAGTTATAAATTTTAACGATTGGGAGGAACCTTCAATCACAGTAATTTTTTAAACATATTGAAATCTTACGTTGGGAAGTTCGATACTAGCTAGAGCTTTGTGTTTACTGAGCAATTTTTCAAGAGAAAATTCCATGTAGTTTTCTTCATGTTTTACTGGTTGGACTTCGGTTTCGACAAATCTTTCTGGTTCTGAAAACAATTTTGTTCTAATAAAACAAAATTAAAATACAATTTTAGGAAATCGTTAATTTAAAAAATACAATGATTTTTCTTTTGTATTGACGTGTCGTAGTTAAACCGCTTATCATCTAAGTATATCCCGCACCCAGCACGATATTTACTGTTATTATACGGAGATGTGCCGTTTTATAATAATTACCGCACTGGATGCTGGATATATTTACATGTTAAATGAAAAGATGAGCAGTTTAACTACGATGTGTTTTAGGAATAGTTAAATACCGGTTCGTTAAAAAGTACATAACTTATTGATATAACACAACTAAGTAAAAAAAATTAGTGTAATTTGTTTGGTTTTTAACAGTAGTATTTAGTTATTTTACCTGAAGGATCATGCTTAAAGATCAGCAATGGACATCCTTCGCCGAAATATGCGAACGCAACCATATGCTCGAATGGATGATAGGACACTGAGGGTACTGGGCTTTCTCTTTCCAAATAACTATCCTTGTATTCTGCTATTTTGTCACCTAAAGCGTGTTTTAAAATAATAAATTAATCACCGGATCAATAAATTCAATACAACGCCCAGCATGTCAGTCAGCAAAGGTCGGCAAAATTCAAGTCCTGTATCGCCCATTTTTTTGTTAAAAAAGGTAAAAATATCTAATTGTTTCGTTTTATTCTGTTAAAACGTATTTAGTCTCGTTTTTCTAAACCGCACATTAAATTTGCGGTTTAGAAAAACGAGACTAAATACGTTTTTAGCAGAATAAAACAAAACAATTAGATAATTTTACCTTTTTTGGAAACATAACGGCGCTTGTGTCACACGCACTCCTCCATTGTCCATATTTTATGATAATAAACCTAATAACACTATAACAGGACATATACTACAAGCTTTTGACCAGTTGATAATAATCTGTGCTATTTGTTACAGTAATTTCATAAAGGATTATTTTTAGAATTTATTCTGCAACATCTCAAAACAAAAACTAATTAATAAAATTACCACTGGCCGTACTCCAGACTATTACGGTGTCTTCAACAGTTCCGGCGAAAATATATTTTCCACAGGGTGTCAATTCGAAAACAACATGGAGACTTCCAAATTTTCCTCCAGAAAAACAGCGCTTTTGTATTGAGCTATAAATCATTTACAACATTTTTTTGACTAAATTAAACATAAACACCAAAAATACATGAAAATCAATTAATAACATTAATTAATTTTTATGTAGTCTTGCCAACACTATATTTAGACCTGACGTGGTTGATTTATTTGTTAAGGGAGAAAAAATCCGGGATACTGAACAAAATACGGCGTTGTCGCAACCAATCATAATGTGGCACCACAATTAATCCATCAAAAATCACAAAAATGCATATGCATACATCAAATCAAATAAAATGTGTTTATTCTAAAAATTTTAATAACATAACATCAAATATCACAGTGAACCGATCACTTTCGCCAATAATTACAAAACCATGACTTTATGTGGAAAATGACTCAAAAGCTTAAATTATTTTAAGTTCTAGGATGAGCCACTACCAAGACTTTTTTAAATGTAACCAGAGAAATGTTGATAGAACTTGTTTTTGTAATAAACTTGTTCCTTTTTGAAACAATTCTATTGGAGAAAAAATTTTTCTAAAATTTATATTCTACCTTGTTCCACTACTTCTACCATTTTTTGCTTATATAATACTGCATTATACATTGTTTTTCATAACCAGAGAATCGGTTTTAAGTGTTTTATTGTTTGGCAAATTTCGACTCCGTTAACTTGGGAAACACCAAGTGGATCGTCACCCCGTCGACTAAATCAACGTTGGCACTAATTATTTTTTTTCTATCTTCCTTAGGTAAAATCCTATGTACGCATCTAAATATTAATAAAAAAAATTAATTTTAACTTACGTTCTCAAATCGAAAGAAAATAATCCATCATCTCGAGTCTGTACATAAAATATTTTATTGTTGCTGTCTATGACAATGCTGTTGATAATTTTTCCCTGCGAATTAAAAAAAAGTATTTATTTGGGGCAACAAGCTGCCAAACAATTTTGAAAATTTTATAATATTTTTGACGTTTAAATGTTAAGATAAAAGTATTTTAGGTAAGCTTTGTCCACAACTATAAAATTTCGTATGCGAATTAAAATGAAGATAATGAAGATCATAAATATTTGGTGAGGTTCCCCGGAGCTACGGAGCAACCTCCGAAGCTTCGCCCCATTTTTTTAAATATTTTTATAAATAATTAAAAAGTAGGTGCTATAGATTATCTTGTCAAAATTTTTTGTGAACTAAATTTCTTTTCAAAATTTATTTAAAAAAATAAAAAAAGTCTTAAAAATGCAAATGTAGTAACTTTAAAATGTATTTTCAGCTTAAAATGCTTAAAATTGTTCATTTAAAAGGCGGAGCTTCGAAAGTCCGGAATTCCCTCCGCTTTAAATGGCCGGAGCTCCGGAGCATGATATTGGAAGGTAGGAACATCATTAATAAATATATAAAAAAGTCTAAACTATTACTTTTATATTGTCAATATTCAAATATTTATCGAAGTTTAAATTTGGCAAATTGGAAATATTTTTATTATTTGTTGTGTTATTAATTGACCATACAGAAATACGGCCTTTTGAATCTCCAGCATAAAGCTTTCCTGAATTGTTAGCAAGTTCCATACAATTAATGTAACCAAGATTTGGATCCGTTATTTCTTGAATTATCTAAAATGATTTTTTTATTTGTTATAGGAAACTTGCACTGGAACTCGGTTTATACATGAAGTATGCAATATACTGAAGCGTCACCATAATGGATAATTACTATATTTCCTACTTATCTTTGGTAGTATGCAGATTAACCGATCGAAATTTCGCGCGCTTTCGATCGGTTGATCTGCATACTACGAAAGATAAGTAGGAGATACGGTAATTATCCATTATGGTGACGCTTATGTATACTGCATACTTCATGTATAAACCGAGTTCCAGGGCAAGATGCCTATAAAAACATTTTAGTTAAACCGCTCATCTTTTCATTTAACATGTAATTATAGCTGGACACTCAGAACGATGATTCCTAAAAAAGCGCACATCACCGTTTAATTATAGTAGATATTGTGCTGGGTGCCGAATATACTTACATGATGAGCGATTTAACTACGAGGAGTCAATAGAATACCAAGATATACATATTATGGGCGCCTTATTTCGGAAGGTTGAATTTTATTTGCCTCTAATGCAAATTTTCTACCTCCTACCTGCTTTTGACCTATCTACTTCTCTTCTACGATATAACCTCTGAGGCTGATTCAGGTGTCCCACCTGCCTCGAAACAAATATAACATGTTTAAAACTACAACCACCTAAGGCTTCAGAGGCAGTTTTATCGGCTTCGTCTTGCCTCCTATTAGCTTCAACCCTGTCTCTGAATTCCGATACCTGCCACAGAGCAGATTTTTCTGTTAACTTCCTGCTTAACGTACCAGAGGCACTTTTGAGACTCGTCGTTACCAAGAGTTTAGAATAGAAAGTAAGTGGTTTTGATCTAAAAGTTTTTGTGTTTGCGTCACAGTAAGATATTTAAACTTTTTTTTAAAGTTACAAAATTATTCTAATTAATTATTATTATTATTATTATTATTATTATTATTATTATTATTATTATTATTATTATTATTATTATTATTATTATTATTATTATTATTATTATTAATTTAATTCTTATTGGGTTTATCCTAAAAATATACATGCATTGTGCATAAAATTTATTTGAATTAATTTGGATTTTCGAAAACTTTTAAAAGTTAACTTTTATTGATCGTTTGTTTTAGTAAAAAAGAACAAAAGTTGTAATATATGTATCAATTCATAAATAATAAAAAACCAACAATAAAAACAAAAAGGATTTTAAAACTAGAAGGGTTTGCAGTTTCTGACTGAATCGTGTGATAACAAATCAAGACCAAAGTGCTAGTTTTGCTGCTAGCTATATTCGGTTTATTGCTAACCTGGCCTTCGATTCCGTTCGTTTGGCGCCAAAGTCTTATAGTTTTATCATATGCAGCGGTTATTATAAAGTTGGCATCCGGTGGGAGAAACGCCACACAGTAGACGAATGTTGTATGTGGAAAAACATGAACGCAATAGCCAATAACTGTCGACCATAATCTGAAACTTTCACTATACAACAGTATTGTCTTTAGAACAGACTTGGTTTATTACAGCTTTTCCATAGATTTTATCATTAGCGAGTTTGCATAAATTTTTTCAAACATAATCTTTTACACACTATAACCAAAAATTGCTATAACTATGATTTTTAATCCCATAACTGAAACTAAATGCTAATATTTTTTCATATATTACAGTTTTTTAAAAAATAAATCCATATTATTTAAATAGTTAAAAAAAGAAATAATCAGACTATAGTATGTGTTAATTTTTGAGATAATTAAAATATCTCGAGACATAATGTTAATTAAAAAACATAATTGCAAAAGATTATTTGATAAGCTTTTAAATAACTGTGTTAAGAAATTCGTCGATTTTTTGTTAATACATGGGAGAAGCCGTCACCCTATCTTAAATAAAAATTTGTATATAATAAAATCATTATCAAAGAAAACTAAAATTCATAAATCCGATACAAAAACTATAAATAAATACTTATAATGATCGTTGCACATTCTAATTCGTTTAATTACCTCAATAAAATTTTACCTAACAGTACAGTCTGCAGAAGCCGTTAGTATTAGTTTGGAGTCAGAAGACCACGAAATATTATAAGCCAAACTAAGATGACCAATTAAGGAAAATTTTAGCTTTCCATTAGGAATCTAAAATTAATGAATATTTTTTTAACTTAAACTCAATGTCTATAAGTTTAAAAAAATGTTGTTTTTTTTTGGTTTTTAGTTATTTTAAAATTAAGGGGTTTTAAAATTTAAACAAATTTAAACAATTTAATTCTATTAAATTCTTTTTTTTACTGAAATATTCGAGTCGTTAAAAAATAAACAGGATATAAGTATTGTGTTCCGATATATATAATTAAAAAAAGAAGGCCATGGAAGTTTAACCAGAGACGTCACCCAAACTGAGTATAAAAATTACTTCGTACAAATACACGGGGTATCGTTGAGCGGAATCTTTGCAGGCACATGCCAACAATCTCCCATCTGGTGAAAATTTGGCACGAAAACAGCCATAACGACCAGCAAATAGCGACATCTGCTTTTTATTGGGAATTTTGCACGACTGGCCCGGAACCCTGGACCACAGAGGTATGTCTTTTTCTGCTTCGGCTATCCTGTAAGATTATTTTTATAAATTTTTTTTTAAACGTACATAATTATGTGTAGTAAATTTCTTCTAATTCTAATAGGCGATTTTGGTCAAATTTTTATTCAGGTGAATTGTACAACAAAAATGTTTTAATTTTATGAAAAAGAGTATTAGCCTTGCTGTCGCTGCCAAAGCTATTTTATTTGTTTACATTATCATTATTGTTTTAAATTTATTTAAAAAGAAATCATTGCGAAAGTTGGAATGACTAAATAGTAATAGGAATAGATTATAAACACTTCTGTTATTTTTGATAATTTAATCAGTAAATAATTATCTTCTACAATGTTGCACCGAAAAAACTTTACTTAAATATGAGTCTTGTTTAAAATTTAGTATAATTACGGAAGAAAAATTATATATATATATATATGTTTCACATTTTTAAAATGCATCAATATTTATTAAAAAATTAAAAAGCAAAAATTACTATGGTTGAATTATATCTGGCTGACGCTGAAAATTAGAATGTAGACATGAAAGGACCAATTAAAATTGTGCGGTAATGACGTTTTTTTTTAAAAAAAAATAAGAAAGCAGATTTTTTTAATTCCACCTTTTTACAAAAAAATACAAAAATTAACCAACTTTAGCCCTTAAAAATTTTCATTAAAGTTGAAATTTAAGTAATTTAATAAATAATTATTAAAATACAGTTTTTAATCTTTGTTATTAATCCGCTTTAGTGAAAAAATTTGAATGTTTTTGTTATTAAATAGTCGATTCAATACTGAAAATCTCGCGGTCAGCTAGATTTTTTTACCTATAAAAATGTTTGTCTGTTTCGCTCAGTTTGCTGTCCAGGCAGAATGTGGTAAAACTCTGTAAACGACCCAACTAATAAATAAAGTTTAATTATTTAAAATTTTACAACGCAGCCAAATAAAACATATATCATTAGCTAGGTAGTAAGAACGCTGCGCTCTATTTCAAAGAAGCATATTTGCTTTGGGTGTATATTTATATGTCTTGCTACTATTTAGCTACTTCTTAGTCTTAAATCTTAATATAACTTTTCAGCTGCACGTATACCTGGGCAAAACCAATTTCAGCTTCAACATCTGCCTCACGCCTACCTCCAAAACGTTTTATATGGCTTCTAATTGCCTTCACCCTTTTTCAATTGACCAAAATTCCTCTTCATACTTTGAGTAGGAACAATTATTACCATAATACCTCCGTGTTTCTTGAGCACTTACTTTTCTTCGGGGTTTGTTAGCTCCAATAGAGATTCGTTGGCGGTGTTGTTTTCGGGCTGTTCCTCTTGCACGGTGGCGGCACTCGACCGAGAAATCGGGTGAGGACCATTTGGAGGTTTCAGCCCTTTTACGGTAACGTAGAGTGTTCCGGGGTATCGCACTTTTACTTTGCTCTTCCAGCATCTGAATATCTAATTCAAGAAACCGTCAGCATTTCCGATTTTTTTCGTTGAAACAATACAAAAATGAACTTACAATTTTCCAACAATTTGAACGCTCTAAGTAAGTGGTTTATATGTACTTGTTATATGTAATTTCCTTTCTTATGTTTAAATGTACTTTTAGGTTTTAATCTTAAGATATGATTTTAAGACAAACCTCATATTGCAACAATAAATCGACTACAGTTATGTAAATGTGGCTCGGAGATTCGAGCACCTTTTACTGGAGCTTCGTATGCGTTCCAGATTAAGCCGTACAGATAGTTGCAGATATTAGTTAATTCGGAGATAAATTTCTCAGTGTAAAGAGACACTTTCATACAAATCAACTTCTTATATGGGTTATCGCGTTTTATATTGAGGCTTATCAATATAATAAATACAAAATTTCTATATTGTATCCCGATCGGTTCAGTGTTAAAAATGCAGTTTGGTCCGGTCGAAATGTGAATTTGATTTGTAAGTTGACTAAAGTTTCTTTAAATCTTAAAACCACAGAATAGAATATTATAGAAGCTAAAAATCCGAAAAAAAAAACACTTAGATTAAATAGGAATAAAAGCAGAGTGAAATTACTTCATTTGAATCCGTTTTTGTTTCAGTTGAAGTTCCTTTTGGAGCCCTAAATAATTGAAGTCTTAATTTTGTCCCAACGTAGTCTGATGCGTTGAAATTTGTAATCTAAAAAATTAAGCTTTCTTTAAGAACACGCCATTTAATTTAAAATTTATCATGATAATCTCATTATGAAAAAAATAACCATGAACACGGACAGTAAACCTAATTTTTCTAAACAACACAAGCAAACACACGAATTTAAAATAGACATTATCATGATAAATTTTAATTTAAATACAAATAAAACCTAGCTGACCTCGATAATTTTGAAGTATTGACTACACTATTTAACAAAATCATTAAAAAATTTCGGCAAAAACGGTTTAATATTAAAGATTAAATATCATAGTTTAACAATTATTTATCAAATCACTGAATTTGGAACAAAAAGCTAAATTTTGAAAAGGAAAAACTGAGTTAATTTTTGTATATTTTGTGAAACGGTGAAAATTAAAAAAAATTATGCGTTCTTATATGTTTTTTTGATTTAGGGTCGATGGAGCCTTGGGAACTTGGAGCCGGAACTTGAAGCCCAAAATAGGGAATATGGAGTTGTAGGTGGAGAACTTGAAGCTGTAAGTTGGGAACTTGGAGCCAAAAATAAAAATCGCTAAAACGTGTACCTAAGCCTAAGCGAACAGTGGCGTGCCCAGGATTTCATTTCGGGGGGGGCGGTCTGGGGGGTACATACTAACCCTGAGGGGGGGCCTGGGGGGCGAGAGCCCCCCAGCGGGGTCAAGGGGCAGTGCCCCTTGTCAGAGGGGTCCGGGGGGCAGAATGCCCCCCGGGAGGAGAAAGTTTTTAATTTAAGGCGCTAAAATACACTAGAAATTTTAATTCCAGATGATAATTAAAACAAAATTTAAGGTTTTTTTATTCCTATCCATTTAAAACATGAGTTTAAAACGTTAATAAAAGGTTAATAGTGTTTATAGTAGTTTTATTTACCATGTATGCCTTAACTATTGAGCGGCAAAATCGATTTGAAATTGAAAAACTGAGATAAATTGTCAATTTAAAATACCCGCGCAACGGGGAAAATTTGGTTTTTTGACTATTAATATGCTTTTGGAAGGCATCAGGAAAGTTTATGTATCAATATTTAAGAAAAAAATTTTCTCTCCCAAAATTCAAAAAACGTAAGTGTCCCCCTTTACGAAAAAATCCGGCTTCACCGGTTTTCGGGGGGGGGGCGGCCGCCCCCCCCCCCCCCCCCCCCCCCCCTGGGCACGCCACTGTAAGCGAAGCCTAAATCTAACCCCAAACCAATTTTTTTTTAAGGCTCCAAGTTCCCATTGCTCGTGGCTCAAAGTTCTCAAAAATTTTTAATGGCTCCAAGTTCCCTGCTTGTGGCTCTAAAGACCCCATACCATTTTTTACCGTCAAATGCACAATTTTAATTAGTCCGCTCATGTCTCTCATACAAACTTACGAGGTCAGCCAGATAAAATTCAACTATAATGATTTTTTTTAATTTTGAAAAATTGCAAAAAACTCCAAAACAATCTAGTATTGATTACATCGAATAACCTTATATGCATCGCAATATTTTATTCTCCTTAGTTTTGTTATTTATCATAATAATTTTTAAAATATTACCTTTAGAAATGCCCAAGCTATTCGATGCCAATCGTTTTCTTCAGCAATATTTTCCTTTTGTGAGTTGTTTGATATTTTCATCGAAGTGAAATCTAACAGCTAAATATGATCAGATCAAAATATACAGAAATTGAAAATAGCTAAATAAAAAAGTTTTTATATTCTAAAATATCAAAACTCTAATTAACATTTTAGTTTTTAGATGCGACACGACATCTATAGTGACACAAATAAATTAAAGTGATACCTTTTTTTGCTATCTTTTCTTGACAATAATATATTAATGTAATATAAAACATACTTCAAATAAAAATAAAGTTTTGGATTCAGGCTGAAAAAAGTAGGATAATTCATCATTGAACAACAGGAGTTCTTCCCATGATGGATATGATAAACTAAAAAAATTTAAATCAAGCATGCTACTTTTATTTTCAAATTTAGAATAAAGTATAAATACAATTTATAGTTTAATGTAACACTAAAGTATTAAAACTTTATTAAATATTAATAATATACTTCAGTTTTAAAAAGGTTAAATACGTTAAGCTGTAACGCTACAAAGTTTTTGTTTAAAAAGCGGTTCAATTTTTACGAAAAATTTGTGATACAATTTTACACATAAATTTTTTTGCATAATTTATTATTGCATCTTTTTATTTAGGTTTTGATTGGTTTCTTGCATGGAACAAATTCTAAAAAGAACGCCTGTTTTTTGCGTGAAACAGGTTTTAATCAATTTCATCTTTAGCCAAGAAAGTTTTTTTAAATTTTTGCACCATTTTTTTATTATTAAAAACCATTCTTGTTTAGCTACTTATCCTGTAGAACTCCCGCAACGAAAATTTTGTGATATATATCAAAATAAATTTATGGTTTTGTTGTGATCACTAACACTATTTTTATACTTTGCGACTTGTTAACTAATTTTTCCTGTTTTATTTTTTTCAAAGCCATTTTTAAATATTTTCGTTACGTGACTTTTCCCGTACTCACCGCTGGCTACTCTCTTAACCTACCCTTTCAGTCGAAAATCACAAAATTTTGTCATTAACGGTATGACATAGTCTGCTTGGCCGTCCATGCCGTATGATAAAGATCGATTTCTAAATTTTAAAAGGATTTTAGAAGCAAATATAGTATTACAGGAATAAAAAACATTAAATAAAAAAAATAAAAACTACATATCACTCCTAATTAATTAATTTTGTTTTGTGACAAAAATAACTAAAAAAATTCGACAAAATTATTTAACATTTAAAACTTGGAATATTAGTAAAATCATTTTCACTGATAATTATGTTTTGACGAGTTTTTGTGTATGCTTTAGTGATTTATTAATAAGTACTTATTTTAGTTTATTAATATGCCAACTGACAAAGATATAAAATACATATTTTAAAAAATAGTAAGCCCAAATCTATTTATCATTTCACAAAAAATAAAAAAAAGATTTTTTTCTTTTTGACCTCAAATTGGGTCTTTGTGGTGCGTGGCGCCACACGACATTTGTAATTAATTATCCTTTCTTAACTTTCAATAAAACAATTTTATTTGCGCATTAAATGCAAAAAAATATAAATAAACTTACTTTATCGATTTTTTGAGATACTGTCCAGTTTCGTAGTTGAATACGTGTACTTTTACTAACGGGTGGGATATGTAAATTTTTGTTTTTAGTCGATCAGAACAATGAATCAATATACCAAGCACTTGTCCAGAAGGCTGTGCGAGTTTTACCGGTTCCACTAAAAATCAGTAAAAGCTTAATTATCAGATTAATTTTTGATAAAATTTTTTAGAAGCGAGGATTTTTTTTTAAATCTTAGAATTTCTTTCCCAAAGCTTAATCTTAAGCCTTGAGTTTTCAGTTTTAATTAGCTTTTTCTAAAAAGCAAGCGAATTTTCCAAAGGGTAAGAATGTTTTATTCAGGTTTTGCATTTATTTTGTTGTATTTTCATTTAATTTATAAAATAGAATGATTAATATATTATTTTTAAAAAATATCTAAAGTTTATACAAATGCTATCTAACTTAAATAGTTTTAAAGTAAATTTTTGTAGCAAAGAATAATTTTTCCACGAATACTACAGATCTTAATAATTTGAGCAAGCTTTGTGCTTAAAATAAAGCCACACCTCTCTTTGTTATCTCAGCGGAAGAAAGACTCGTCTCGTTATTCTCCTTCTCTTCTTCTTGGCTTTGTTTCAGATTTTCGGCTTTTTTAGGTACCTTGGTTTCTTCCAAAGAAATTTCGGAACCACCCTTTCTGGAACGTTTAGTCGTGAGTTTATTTTCAGTTTTAAGAATTGATTTCTCTAGCGAATCTTCGATTTGCTTGTTTGCGGGATCTTGCAAATGTTTTTCACTTCCATTAACGTCCGTCGGTTCATCCGCGGGAAAATCAGGCGTTTGTTCAGTTGCATTTTCAGTCTCGGGGACGGATTGTTGTTCCCGGCTTTGAACGTCGTTTTCTTCGCTTGCCACCGGATTGTCGTAAGCATTTTCGTTTTCACGTTCTTCTACCAATGGCTCAGTGTATTCATTAGTAGATTTGTCGGGTATTTGCGTGTCCGCCGACGGACCAGGAGTGCTTGATTTCGTTGATTTAAGTTTTTTCAATTGAGTTTTAGAAGTTTTTCGAGCTTTCTGCTTCTGGGAAATTCTCGAAACAAGAGTGTGCATTTTAATTTGTAGCTAAAATCTAAAAATATGCATATTGTTTAAAAGAATATTTTTCTGATGCTGATCCTATTAATGAAACGAAATATTTCGATTTCCGAACAATTTAGGAAAGTTTTGTTCGAGTGAAATTATGAAGAAACACGACGGTTAATTCAATGAACACAAAGGTCTCGAGAAGAATTCAAAATAATTTGTGTGAGACCGGAAAAAATGAGGAAAAAATGCAAAACCAGCTGCTTTTTTTAAAAATTATTTTATGTTTATGTTATTTTCGTGTACTATGATGGTGTTATTTTTTGGTTAACTAACATCATATGCAAATTATTTTTAAATCTGCTCGGAACCTTTGTGTATATTGAATTAACCGTCGTGACTCTCTATAAAAAAAAGATTACGAACACGCGGTTTCTTGGTAAAAGTTTATTCTTTTTTTTTTTGTTAAAATTCACAAAGAAATGAAAATGCACAGTATGCTTTAGCATTGGATATCATTTCTTTATAAATATTCATAAATAAATAAGATGTTGGTAATATTTATAACAAGAACACTGCAATTTCTTCTTCACTACTCTGACTTACATCGTCACTCATATCCTGTGCCACTCATACTCCCATATGCGGCAGTCTTATTAATTTACAATATATATTATTTTTTTTTTATTTTTATTGGAATGGATTTATCGGGATAAATATAAGGGTCCGTATAAAAACCCCATGGACAAATTCCCCATAGGCCAAAATCCCTATAAACGTTACAAAATCCCCATAAGGTGGTGTAAATTTACCATAAATATAATGCGTTTGCAATATTTCCTTTAAATTTTGACACTTGGAAAATACAACAAAATTTTATCATGATAAAATTTAGCTTGATTTTAGGGCTTTGCTTAGGTTTAAGAAAAATTAAAACATTTTTAATGCGTTTACGATTAAAATTAACTTTTTTTTAACACATTTAGTTTTCAAACGCATTTCTGATTGTTATGGTGAATTTGCACTACGTAATGGTGAATTTTGCCATGGTGATTTTGCACGTCACCCTCATACACTATACAAAAATAAATATACTAAAATCAAGCCACGTGGATGGTTTGTTTAGGACATAAGGCGTCATCCTGTAACCCATCAAGTCAAAACAAAAAAAAGCACCACCTAAATTTAAGAAATTAAATTTTAATAAAACCGAAGTCACAATAAAAGTAGAAAGTTAATACATTACCGAGATTTGGACGACACGGCCCGGCTGGTAATAAAGTTTTTTTGCCCGAACCCGCAATTTTTTGTTCGACCTGGTCCAGATTTTCAATTTTTATTATATTGTCTTTATTATACAATAAAAAATTGAACTGCAAGTATTACAAATCTTCACCCGGCTTGAATACCAATTAAAGCTAAATCACGGCTCTATCCGGCCTGCACCGCAAGCTTACAACTTTGACACATTTTAAGAAAGAAATTCTATAATTTAAACCTAGAGGAATTACTATTAAACAAAGCATGCAAACTATTTTTTATATTTCAAAGATTTTTATGTCGCTCATAAGAGTAGTAATTTTACTACAAGCTATACGTTCGTGTCTAGGTTGTTTCTATGGTTACCCTATATCGGCATAATGAATTCGAAAATTACAGCATATTTTAGTTTTTCGTGTAATATGAGCGTTACCATCTCTTAATACTTTAATACCCATTGCGAAAAGGAAAAATTAGCATTTTTCACATGAGCACAAGTTAATTGTGAGCAATAGAGAAGACAAGAATTAAATTAAGGTTTGCCAACAATTTAGCTTTTTTGTGCAAAAAACCAGCTCCATATAATTACGAGTTTTTGGTTCCCCTTAAAAACAAAATTCTAAAAAATTAAGCAAATTAAGCTAATTAATATTATAACTGGGCAGATTTAGCAAAATTTTGAAGTTTTTCGTATAAAAAAATATTGGTTATTTTTCATTTATGTAAGATTTGGATGAAAAGCAAAGTTTTTGTTTCTTAACATAGTTTAACCTTGCCGTGCTTTAATTAATTTATGAAAAGGTAAGCGCTTCGCCCTCTTTCGTGATATTTGGTAAAAATTTATAGCTTCTTATACTAGGAGAACTGACTTAGTTTCGGCCACCTTTTTTTTATTTTTGTGGATGTTTTTTCTGGTTTTTCCAATCGATCCAAAATTTGGTCTAAAAATTAAACGATAGCCATTTTTGTTATTCCAGTCCCGTGCACTTAAAAATCAGTAGAGGTTTAAAGTTTTTTTTTATAGTGGCGGAAATTAGAACGCGAGTCATTACCTTTTGGCCACCTAGAAAAAAGTGTGCCAAATTGAACAATAAAAATTTTTAAAGGTTGCAAATTTATCCTTAGGTATTGTTCTTGGTACATATAACTTAATTTTTCCCGTATGCGAGCTTTAAGAGTTATTAGCAAGACTTTAAATAATTATGTCAAAACCTTAAAAAAACAAGTTTTAAACTTAAATTTTCCCGTATGTAAGTTTTAAGAGTTATTAGCAAGACTAAATAATTATGTCAAAACCTTAAAAAAACAAGTTTTAATAGCCTGTTTGTTGAATTTTTAGTTTTGGCTTAAAAAACGTCAAACGAAAAAACAAATCTTTATAAATAATTTTTTTGTTGGCATACGGCGAAATATTGAACGTACTAATTATCATACTGAACCTCCAATCAGAAGCGACGCTCGCAAACCATGTCATGCAAATTAAACAAAACCGTATTTAAATTATTTTTATGTGAGATTCAAGAATTACTGGCAATTAAAAACAGGTGACATTTACTCCTCTTGGCAATTTTATCATAATTTGTAGGGTAGTGCATTTAATTTCGGCACTTTTTCGTTTTTCCAATGTAACTTTTCACTGTATGGCCTGATTTTTATGTTTGATAGCTCATTTTAAAGCTTTTACAATACTGCGTTGCGTCATAAAAAAATTCACTGTACGAAAGTTGTTTTTTTACTTAATTAAATCAGTTTTTAAAAAAATGGAAAATTGCCGAAATTAAATGTATGCATTTAATTTCGGCACTTTACAAACAATCGATTGTTTCTCAGTCAAAAAATCATTTTCAAAAATTTAAAAACCTATCAGTATCTCCAGACAGTTTTCTTTAATTTAAGCTTTTACTTGTTGTTCAACGTGTAAATGGAAAAAAATTACAGCTAAATTGCTAAACGGTATTAAAATTAGGAAAATTTGGGGAAAAAGTGCATTTAATTTCGGCACTTTTTAAAAAGACCCGCTTAATCGAGTTTAAGTGCAGTGCTATGACTCCTACACATTTCAACGTTGTCTTTTAACTATTTACAACTACAATTTACCACCTGACCACTTAATTCAACCCGTTTTTACCTACAGCAATATGTGTGCCGAAATTACACTATTTTTTTTTATAACGATTGCTCACCACAGACGCAACGTAGAACTACGGGGACTAAAAATTCGAAAAATAGACTAAATTTTACCAGGACAGTTTAATTTTTAAACCAATTTATTGCCTAATCATGAAATGCCCATGTTCTAAAAACGAGTAACATTTTTTAAAAATTATAAATCACACAATTTCACAAGAAAATATCATAACATAACAAATAAAAAGCTCACGACAGTCATCTACATATAATTAGCTCTCATTTGAGCTATCAAACGTCGTATTCTGTCTAGGATTACCAAAGATATAGTCCAAAATCAAAAACGCCTAATTGGGAAAAGTGCCGAAATTAAATGCACTACCCTATACGTTTAAAAAAAAAACGAAGTGAAATGTTGAATGTTTTAAAGAGTTGTTAGGTTTTCGTCAAACTGTTTTATCTCCTGTAAGGATTATAAGATTTTTAAATTTTACACTAAAAGTTTTCAATCCATGTTATTGCAGCTTAGTGTAAGATAATAAATTTTTATTTTTTAAAAGTAAACAATTTACAAAACGTAAGAAAACTGGCACATCGATTTCAAAAAGCATGACACAGAACGAGGTACCAATTAAATTTACAAAACATAAAAAAAATAAAAAGAATGTGTATGTGTAGATAACAAGTGATCGTTTGCCAAGAGTTTACAACCGGTATTTTTGTGGTGATAGTGCATAATTGTTTACAATTTAGTAATTACAATACATCAGCACGAAACAATAAACCCTGAATGAATAAGGACTCAACTAAAAAAGACTTAAAACTTTCAGCTAAATCTTAAAATAATTCAAAAATCCCGTTTTTACGCCAGTCTAAAAGTGTAAAAGAATCGTGGGCCATTAGTTTACATCCAAAAGGTATTTAGAAGTAATTTACAATTATACATAAATTCAATGAACTTTACCCACACTCTTCAAAAAGTTGGGGGGGGGGTGGGTCGTTAACCACTTAAAACCCCCATACCCTACCCGTGTACAGTGGCGTCCCCACGATTTCATTACGGTTCGTTTAAGCACCCTAAATTGCTTTTGAGACATTAGAAGCAAAACCAAGGCTACAAGAATGCGTTTGAAAAACGCAACATAAAACGTGCTTGAAGAAAATGAGAACTGCTTCGCTTCGAATCGAAGGTAAACAGTAGTGATGTTCCAACCCTCCAGCCCGGTCATTTAAAATAGAGGGAGTTTTTTTTTGAACGCTTTTTGAAAAATAAAACAAAAATGGTCCGAAAAAATATAAAACCTTTTTGTCTGTCAGCCGTCTGTCACTTAAACGACAATATTAAATCTTTCAACCACATAACTGATTTTTAAGCAAAAATTTTAAACGTATAGCTAAAACAGTTTCAAAAACAGAGATCAAACAAAAACTTAAGCTATTTGAGATCTTATAAACACGTCAACAGAACCACTTATAGTTTAAAAACAAATCCAAGGTCAAATAAAACAATTTTAGTCTTGTCAAAAAAAGGAAGACATTACACAATTTTCTTATTTCGATCCCCTTGATTTGAGTTCAGCGGAAGCGGCAAGTAAGTCTGTTCAATCATTTAACAACAGGCTGCCCAAATAAAGTAGATAATAGTTGAAATGTAAAGCCACTCAAGTCTAAATCCGCTCAAGTGAGGGCATCCTTCTCGCTGGCTATCCTCAGCGCCATGTTCACATCCTCTAGCGGCAGGTCCACCCTCACCCGTCGACTGTAGGCCGAGGCCCCCGGGCCCTGTACTATAAGACGCGTGTTGGCCAGTTTGGCCATCAGCCCCAGCAGTTGTTCCGGGTTGAGGAGAGCGGCGTTGGCCGTTAGGGCCAATTCCCCGTACTGGGTGAGGAGGGTGGAGACGCGGACCTCCTCCAGTCCGGTGCGCAGCTGGATGGAAACGAGGGATCGGAGAAGGAGGCGCTCTTGTTTGGAAAGCCGTTGGATGGCCTGCATCCGAGAGGAGGCCGAGATGGCCTTCATAGTCTCTTGAATCTAAAATAATATCCGCATAAGCCAACAACCCATAAACATTTCTTTCCTGTCAATAAATAATTTTTGGGTTTAAAAAATTGCTCTAGTTTTGACTTAACTTAGCTCAGGTGCTATTTTTTAAGCTACATGAATGTGCTTATTGCAATATAAATTATAAAAACGCTTCAGCTTTTTAACACAATCTATACCGAGGTAATAGTGAGCGTTTTGTTCCCGTCGGCGATGGCTTTGTCCACGGAGCGGCGACAGATCTCCAGGGCCTTCCTTAGGTCCCCGGAGACGGAAGCCACTTTCCTGCTCATGAACTCTAGGGCGTCCTTGTCGATGCATTTCGACTCCATGCGGGTCCGCAATATTTCGCTTATTTGTTGAAATGTGTACGGCTTAAACTGAAGACGGCACATTCCCTAAAATATAATCAATATTCTCAGAAATATTCTATAATAAATTAACTTTAACACTTAACAAAAACTTTGTTTTAACTTGAACACTTATACCAACTAAATCTAAAAATACTATCTATATCATGGCCGTCAAAATGTTTATTACACAAATAAAATTAGAATAAAAACATCGGAGCATGTAAGTATGAAATTTTTAATGTCTGGATAATGCTTTTCC
Source organism: Microlaimidae sp. YZB2_3 (assembly GCA_030248175.1). Classification (NCBI taxonomy): domain Eukaryota; kingdom Metazoa; phylum Nematoda; class Chromadorea; order Desmodorida; family Microlaimidae; species Microlaimidae sp. YZB2_3. Next base: position 32,463 of record JASAMX010032881.1, read on the forward strand.
GGCATTAGGAAGAATTTAGTAATAAAAAAATATCAAATATTCATAATAACGACAATAATATTAAGGATATATTAAGTAAAGAAAAGCACTTACTAATCGACTAGCAACCCTGGGATTTAAAAGACGTTCAGGTAGATCCAAAGTGTTTGCAATAGCAATAACGGATAATCTTGACTCATCAGCTGTAGCCCAATCAAAGATTTGGTACAAAATATCTTGCCGCTTTGTGCAAAGCATGTCAAGCTAAAAAAATCAAATAACCTAAGTTGGCACAATTTTAATGTGTGAATAGGGCCATAGGCATAGGTAGGCAACTTTCCGGATTTGGGGGTATACCCGACCCCCCAAATTGGGGGGGGGGTGTCCCAAAATTTTTTTTGGGGGTATACCTTAAATACCCCATTTTTAGCGTTTTTAGTACTGGGACCCCCAAATTTTAGGATGGGTGTCCGGCAGGGACGTAGCCAGGGGGGGCGGCCCCCCCCCCCGAAACGGTCGGACAGGAGGAAAAATAAGGATAGTGGTTGGCGGGGGGGGGGAAGGGACGCGGCCGCCCCCCCCCCCGATATGGTCGCCAGATAGTAAAATTTGGGGGTTTTCAGAGGCTAAAAATTCAAAAATTTCTAGCGCCTCGCTAATCGCTCGGCGCCAAACTTTAAAATAATTTTAGTGCCCCAATGGACCCCCAAAAACTTGTTCCGCTTCGCTTCGCTCAGCGGTCACTTTCTATAGAATACATACATATATATCTCGTTATTTATGTTGCCTGATACTAATGTTATTTCAAAGTTAGTACAATAATTTTTAGAAGTAATAAGTACTACACAGAAAGCAAAACAAACAATCCTATTGGTTTGGTTGATTTATGTACCTCCCCCCCTTCTAAATTTTCCTGCCGCCTATAGCATTGGCTAGGATTTTTTTCATATAGGTAGGTACCCTAGAAAACATGGAGCCGAGATGCTGCTCATGTGCTTTGGTTTACAATGTGGGTTTAGCCAAGGGGTCTGAAACTAACGTCTCTAAATTCATTTTTTGTAAAATCCAGGCTCTGCCAATGTGTGCTTATGTAATTTTTAACTAAGAAAACATGTTTTTACCGCTAAAAACATTAGATAATAGGTTATTAGACCAAAAACAGTGTATTATACAGCTTTATCTACGTTTATCCCTGCTTTTTTAACGTTTTCAAAAATTAAGTGGGGCTCCGCCGCCCCCCCCCCCGAAATTTTTTTTTGTACTACAACCCGCCCCCCCCCCCCTAAAATGAAACTCTGGCTACGTCCCTGGTGTCCGGGGTATCCCCAAATTTTAGGAGGAAGGGTGTCGGCTATAATCAGGATTTTTGGGGGTATTTGTCCCCCCCACCAAAAAATGAAAAAGTAACCTAAAATTATGACGCCATTTTTGACCTATGATGACGCCATCATCGCAAATTTTTTACAGTTTTAGCCAATTTCAATGTATTTTAAGCCATTTTAAACATATTTTTAGCTTATTTTTGCTTTTTTGTCCTTTTTTTCCCTTCTTTTTTTCTCCCCTGCTTGCCCCCCGTTTTGGAATTGCCCCCCAATGAAACCCCGCCGAGGGGGCAGTGCACAGGTCTGGCCATAGGTGTTTTTGGTCAGGTCCGCTTGGGGGGGGCAACCCCAAGTGAAAGGTCAAATTTTTTTGAGATTTCAAATTTAGGGGGTGGGGTCAGAGGAGGCCGATTTTTTAAGAAAGTTTTTTAAATCAATAATTTAAGTTTTTTTAGGTCTAATATTGAATTTTATAAACTAAAACAGCTTATTTAGGCCTAAAAAGTGTATTTAAACACTGTTTTTAACTAAAAAACCTTGTTTGTGACAGTAAATAAAAATATACTTCCAAATTGGTCGAGAGGGGCGGGAGAGGGGGTCAGCCTCGATAAGGGGGGGGGGTCAGGCCGGACCGCACTCAAGCTTTGAGGGGAGGCGGGGGCATACATGGGCACGGGGGGGTTAACCCCCCCAAATTCTGAGAAGGGGGTTTAACCACCCCCCACTCAGAAGTGGGGGGGGGGAGAAAAAGGTAATCCCCCAATTTTGGAAAAATGAAGAAAAAATGTCTTTAAAATGACTTTTAACTGCCCCCAAACTTAAGTTTTGAGGCCAAAATGAATGTTTTAAGCAATAAAAAGTTAAAAAATGCTATAAAAAGGGCTTTTAGACCTAAAATTAGGGTTTTTACCTGTTTTTTCTTTAAAATCGAAAAACGATATGAGTAAAATGCACTCCAGAAAAAAAACGATATGGGTATTTTTCGTTTCTCGGATTTCAAACCCCCTCCCCTAATTTGGGGTTTAACCCCCTCCACTCCGGACCAACTTGCCCTGCCTATGTATGGTCACTTCCCCCCTAGCCTCGAAATTTTGTGACCCACCCCTAGACGAAAATCTAAGGGCCCCCATCTTCCCGAATTTCCAAATGAATTTTTGAATTCTGAACCACCCTCCTCCACCCTCAGGAAAATTTTTTTTGAAAAACGTGAATTTGTAACACATATTCACGTTATTACACCCTTTTTATACTAGAATATCGCTTTTTAGAATTGTAAGATGTAGTATATACAGACCTGTGCACGGTCTGAAAATGCCCTCCCCCCGTTTTTTTTTATTATTTGCCCCCCCCCCCCCGTTTTTTTGCCCCCCCCCCCCGCCCCAAAAAATGAAAAAGTACAAAAATAAAACGCCATTTTTGACCTATGATGACGCCATCATCGCAAATTTTTTTGCGCTTTTTTGCACCTATTTCAATGTATTTTAAGCCATTTTAGACCTATTTTTACCTTTATTTCCACTTTAAGTTTGTCCCTTTTTTCCCTTTTCCCTTCTTTTTTTGTCCTTTTTTTTCTCTTTTTTTCTTCTTTACCCCCGGCTTGCCCCCCCCCGTTTTATTGCCCCCCCCCCCGTTTTCAAAAAAGTTGCCCCCCCCCCCCCGTTTTGGAATTGCCCACCCCCGTTTTAACCCCCGGGGGGGGCATTGCACATGTCTGTATATATTATCCTACAAAAAAGAATAATTATTAAAGGTATTATGGTTTAAACCTGTTCTGCTGTGGACACCGGACCCCACCTGACCCCCCATGGCCGTAATAGGCTAAAAAATAAACATAATAACCCAATAGGCTAAAAACTGCAAAAAATTGGCGATTATGGCATCATAATTAGTCAAAAATTGGCGTCTTAATTTTTAGGTACTTTTAATTCCTCGCCATAATTTGTGACCCATATTAACGCCATCATATCATCGCAAAATTTTTGCAGTTTTTAGCCTATTTCAATGCATTTTAAGCCATTTTAGACCTATTTTTACCTTAATTTCGCTTTTTTGTCCCTTTTTTCCTTTTTCCCTTCTTTTTTTCTCTTGTTTTTCTTTCTCCCCTGCTTGCCCCCACCCTACGTTTTATTGCCCCCCCGTTTCAAAAAAGTTGTCCCCATAGATGATACGGGGGGGGGGGCAGGGTGGGGTCCACCCCCCCTAGCCTTGAAATTTTGGGACCCCCCTAGATGAAAATTTAGGCCCTCCCTCCCCCCAAATTTCCGAATTTTTTACCCCTGACCCCCCCTCTAGAATTTGAAATATGACCCCCCCTCCCCCTTCGGGAAAATTTTAGGTACTTTTTTTATACTAAATTTTATTCCAAATACGTAAAGTTTCGTCACATATTCATGCTTTTACACCCTTTTTATACCAGAATATCGCTTTTTATTCAATAAAATGTAGTATTATGTAGTATTTAGCTTATTTTTGCTTTTTTGTCCTTTTTTCCCTTCTTTTTTTCTCCCCTGCTTGCCCCCCGTTTTGGAATTGCCCCCAATGAAACCCCGCGGAGGGGGCAGTGCACAGGTCTGGCCATAGGTGTTTTTGGTCAGGTCCGCTTGGGGGGGGCAACCCCAAGTGAAAGGTCAAAATTTTTTTTTGAGATTTCAAATTTAAGGGGGGGGGGTCAGGGGAGCCCGATTTTTTAACAAAGTTTTTTTAAATAAATAATTTAATTGTTTTTAGGTCTAATATTGAATTTTATAAACTAAAACAGCCTATTGAAGGCCTAAAAAGTGTATTTAAAAACTGTTTTTAACTAAAAAACATTCTTTTTGACAGTAAATAAAAATATACTTCCAAATAGGTCAGCCTCGCTAGAGGGGGCAGGAGGGGGGTCAGCCTCGATAAGGAGGGAAGGAGGCCCGGAAACCTCAAGCTTTGAGGGGAGGCGGGGGCATACATGGGCACGGGGGGTTAACCCCCCAAATTCTGAGAAGGGGGGTTTAACCCCCCCCACTCAGAAGTCGGGGGGAGGGAGAAAAAGTTAACCCCCAATTTTGGAAAAATGAAGAAAAAAATGTCTTTAAAATGACTTTTAACTGCCCCCAAACTTAAGTTTTGAGGTCAAAATGAATGTTTTAAGCAATAAAAAGTTAAAAAATGCTATAAAAAGGGATTTTTGACCTAAAATGAGCGTTTTTTACCTATTTTTCCTTCAAAATCGAAAAACGATATGGGTAAAATGCACTCGAGAAAAAAACGATATGGGTATTTTGCGGATTTTAACCCCCCCTAATTTGGGGTTTAACGTTTAACCCCCTCCCACTCCGGACCAACTTGCCCATGTATGGGGGGCCCTGGATTTTTTGGGGGTGGTCCGAAATTTTGGCTCTAGGTGGTGGAGTGGACCCCGACCGAATCCGTGATTTTATCCAAAGGTAGATCCGGCCGGACCTTGATCCGGACCGGATCTAAAAACTCAATACTATTGTCCAATAATGAAATAAAATAATAAAAAGGTATTGTAATAACCTCAACAAAGCCAAAAAAGGTATATATAAGCTTAGGCTTTCTAAATGGTACCAATAAAATATATATATTAAAATACCTGGTAATAAAAAAACTTACAAAGAAAATTCATGTTACATATTAAATATGTTAGGTATATAGAAACAACTCTGTCATAGTTTGTATACTAACATATATAAAACAAACACAGGTACTGTGAAGCCAATCAATGATCTACTTAATCAATGGTAAAAACTTTTTTTGAATACCGGATGATACCAAATCAATCTAGAATTTAAACTGGTTTCATAATTTTTATACTAAAAATTAAAATAAGGTGCAAAAATTGTTTCTGAACTTGCCTCGTCAACCAATAAAACCACAGATTTTCTATGGGAATCGTTGTTTTGAAACCACTTGTTTAATTTTCTGATAGCTGCTAAAGAGCTTATGCGTTTGCCAGAATCATCAATAAGCTTTTGATAGATTGTCACAAAGACCTGATGAGGATCAGAAAAGCGCATGCCATTTACTTCTACATAAACAAAATCTTCTGTTTCTGCTAGTTCCTTAACTGCCTGAAATTTATAAAGTTACTTTACAATATAGTCAAAATTTATAATAGTTAATTGGTAATACACAATGAACATTTACATTGACAAAGCAGAAAAAGCGAAGGACGGTATAGCGAAGAACAGCGAAGGAAGGAAGGCAAAAAAAAAGGAACAGCAAAAAAGCTAAAATAAGGTAAAATAGGTCTAAAATGCACTGAATTTGAAATATGCTAAAAACTGTAAAAAAATCGCGATGATGGCGTCATTATAGGTCAAAAATGGGGCCATAATTTTAGGATACTTTTTAGTTTTTGCGAGAGAGGGAGCGGGAAATAAAACGGGGGGGGGTGCGCAAATCCTCAAATAAAGCGGGGGTGGGGCATTTTAAGACCGTGCCGGGTTTGCATATCTACTTTCCAGAGGCTTTGAAACTGTCCAGAGAGGCTTTAACCGACTAGAATAATCATGAACAAGGAGTAGGTGGGTCGCCCAGCCTGAAATTTCGGGGGCCCCTTTCCTAGAAAAAAAAAATCCAGGGGGGGCCTCCTTCCCCCAAATTTTGGAATTTTTTGCCCCCTGAGCCCCCTCTAGAATTTGAAATCTGACCCCCCCCTCCCTCTCGAGAAAATTTTAAGTCTTATACAGCGA
>JASAMX010032883.1:0-16201 GCA_030248175.1 Microlaimidae sp. YZB2_3
GTAAACCCTAAATTTAAATAGGTGATGTTTTTAAAATTTAATACCGCTTTTTGAAGTTCAAGAGTTCTCCCCCTCCCTTTTTAAATTTTGCCCTATGTTGTTTTTGCAACATAAAGTTTTTCAAAAATTATTAAAACTTAAGAAATAGTTGCAAAAATTCAGCTAAAAAAACTAAGCTATGTTTCGAGGTTAAATGAATAAATTACTTTTTAAGGGTGGAGTTTTATTTTAAATGGCTGTCGCTCTGCAGTCTGTTTTAAGGCAGGAATGTCACTAAACTGGTCTAAAAACATAACCTCAAATTTCCGCATATAAGTTACAAATTCGGCTCTAAGTTCCCCCAGATCCGATTTTCAAAAGATTAAAATTCCACATACATTTTTGTTCATAGTAGAGAGCGCGTGAAGTGCACTTATCGGATTTTCGACCACTCGAATCTTTTTTCGCACCGGACTTTTTGACCGCTTTTAATTTTTCCCCCTTACCCGCGTCATTTACTGGCGTATTTTTTCCACCCGCAGTTGTCTGTGCGTCTGTTTGCTGGGTGGTAGATGGAATGGCATTATCAAGGTCGCTCGATTTCCCACCGTTTTTTTCTAGGTTTACGGGGCTCATTTTGATCGCGGATTTTGCTCTTTTGCTGCCCGGACTTTTACTTTTTTCCGCTTTTACGGAGAAGAATTGGAGCAAAATTTTCGGACGCTCTGGATCCGCCGCCTTTTTTTCTAAAAAAAAACAACACACAATTATGTTTAAATTTAAAACTTAGGACACAAAAAAAAATTTAGGAAAACTAGAACCCAGGAAAATAAAACCCATGGAACTTAGAGCCGACAGGTTTTCGTGCGTGCATGCGTGCGTTCGACAACTATAAAACAGATTAGATTAAATGAGAAATAATTGGAAAGTTGAAGTGCTTGGATTAAATGTAGTACAATTTAATTTTTGAAAAATCTAGATAGACATCTTTGCACTGGATATTGTATGGTCCCTAAAGAAGCCTTTCAATTTGGAACTTAAAATAATTTTGGTCTCTGAACTAGCTCAAAAATATAGATAAAAAACATTGGTAAAAGTGCAATATTACACCACCTCAACGTTCACTGCAAATTCGCACAAAAATATATGTTATTAATGGTCCCGCATCTAAATATCACTATGATAATTGGCACTTAATAGCCGTTCTCGAAATATTAAAGAGGGAGTTCAAAATTCCTCATACAAAATTGCAATTTTTCCGATTTTTGACCATAGTTTTAGAAGGATTTTTTCAAAAATATAGATTTTTAAGGGCACACATTTAAACTTTGTCCGCAGTTTTTTATTTCAATTCAAAGTTTTTTACAAAGACATGGCTATCCCAGTGTGGGCAAAAAAATTACCCTACTTGTATAAACATTGAAAAATCAATTTTAAAATTCTATTTAATGCAACGATTAAAATTTTGCATAATATATATTTTTTAATAAACACACTATAGAAGTTTGCGAATACGAATAAGTTTCGTATATGAATACACTATAGAAGTTTACGCTAAATATGAATACATTATAGAAGTTTATGCTAAATAGCCGTTTTGAAATGTTAAAGGAGAAGTCCGAAATTTTTCATACACAATTGGGATTTTTAGCGATTTTGATCATTGTTCTTAAAGACTTTTTGTAAAATATATAATCTTAAAAGCACGCGTTTAAACTATGCACTTGTTCACAGTTTTTTTATTTCAATTTAAAGTTTATTCCTAAGCCATGGACTGTTCAGCATGGACAAGAAACTAACCACTCTCTTTATATACACATTAAAAACTAAACTTCATTTTGTTTGCAGTAATAAGCCTTTAGGTATTTTTTATATACGCTTCTATTCAGATTTATATTCCTCGTCAAATAAAGAAATTCAATTTCATGGAGTTTTATTTTATGGGCAGTCAATGGTTAAAGGTTCGGTGCGGAGTCAAATTTTTTGTCTTCGATTTTAATAATTTTTGTGTAAAAACCTTACCCCTGCCCCCAATAGCCCACAAAAATTTGTTCAACAAAATATTTTCAGTGGTTCAGGAGTTATGATCCTCCAAAAATGGCGTTTTTCGACAATTCTGTACGTAAATAATTGCTTAATGGATATAACGATTTATGTTATAAATTATGCACTCAAAAAAAGCAGCTATTTTGAATTTTAATTTGATACCTTGATCTTTAAGACTGGTGCAGTATTTGTCGAGATATTACGTTTCGCGTACAAAAAACCCGCGATTTTTTCGTTGAAAACATCAATAGACGGCCGCTATTTTGTGACGTTTGCCCAACCTTTTTTTCCTTCACTTTGTGTTTTTAGCGAAAAAATCGAGGGTTTTTTGTACGAGAAACGCAATATCTCGACAAATAATGCACCAATTTTAACGATCAAGTTATCAAATTAAAGTAAACAATAGCCGCTTTCTTTAAGTGCATAATTTATAACTTAAATTGCTGTACCCAATGAGGAATTGTTCACGTACAGAATTGTCGAAAATCACCGTTTTTGGGGGGTCATAACTCCTGAACCACTTGAGATATTTTGTTGAAAAAATTTTTGTGGGCTATTGGGGGCAGGGGCAAAGTTTTTACAAAAACTTTGACAATCAAAGACAACAAGTTTGACTCCGCACTGCACCTTTAAGGACAGCCAACGCTCAATGCCTAAGCCTAAACCTAAGCCTACGCAAAAGCCTAAACCTAAGCCTAATCTTAAGCGAAACCCAATCTTAAGCAAAAGCCTAATCCTTAGCGAAACCTAAGCCTAAGCCTAAGCGAAACCTAAACTTAAGCCTAAGCAAAAGCCTAAGCCTAAGCAAAAGCCTAAGCCTAGGCGAAACCTAGGCCTAAGTCAAACCAAAGCTGAAAAAAACCTTTTAACCTTAATCGAAACAACAATTACCCCAGTGACCTTAATTTAAACAAGAATCAACCTCTCAGTGATCTTGGAAAACAACTATGCAGCGATTTTAAGCCGTAGCCGCACTCATAAAACCTGATTAACCAATGATTAACCAAAGATTAACTATGGACGCATTTCTTTCATGGACAAGGAGAGAATCGGATTTAAAAGCTAATAAAAACTGACTTTAAACAAGGTTTTTGGATTTTTTGTCATGTTTTATGAGTTAAGTAGACATACAGTTTTAACTAAAGTATTTTTATATAAATAATTCTCAAATTTTAGTGCATAATTTATAACTTAAATTGCTGTACCCAATGAGGAATTGTTCACGTACAGAATTGTCGAAAATCACCGTTTTTGGGGGGTCATAACTCCTGAACCACTTGAGATATTTTGTTGAAAAAATTTTTGTGGGCTATTGGGGGCAGGGGCAAAGTTTTTACAAAAACTTTGACAATCAAAGACAACAAGTTTGACTCCGCACTGCACCTTTAAGGACAGCCAACGCTCAATGCCTAAGCCTAAACCTAAGCCTACGCAAAAGCCTAAACCTAAGCCTAATCTTAAGCGAAACCCAATCTTAAGCAAAAGCCTAATCCTTAGCGAAACCTAAGCCTAAGCCTAAGCGAAACCTAAACTTAAGCCTAAGCAAAAGCCTAAGCCTAAGCAAAAGCCTAAGCCTAGGCGAAACCTAGGCCTAAGTCAAACCAAAGCTGAAAAAAACCGTTTAACCTTAATCGAAACAACAATTACCCCGGTGACCTTAATTTAAACAAGAATCAACCTCTCAGTGATCTTGGAAAACAACTATGCAGCGATTTTAAGCCGTAGCCGCACTCATAAAACCTGATTAACCAATGATTAACCAAAGATTAACTATGGACGCATTTCTTTCATGGACAAGGAGAGAATCGGATTTAAAAGCTAATAAAAACTGACTTTAAACAAGGTTTTTGGATTTTTTGTCATGTTTTATGAGTTAAGTAGACATACAGTTTTAACTAAAGTATTTTTATATAAATAATTCTCAAATTTTAAGAATATTTTTAAAAAAGTTAAATACATGATATTGTTACTTGTTAATTTCGAAATAGAAATAATAAAATTAAAAAAACGAATTTTATTTGGATTTTGCATTGGTTCACATTATTAATTTAAATTGATAAAAATTTAATTCCTCTGTATGTTTGATTATGTTTTAAGTTTATTGTAATTTATTAATTATTATTTGGAGGAATTGAGTCTTTATCAAATTAAATTTTATTATGTGAGCCAATGCAAAAACCAATCCAGAATTCTTGGCTAATCCTTGTAACGGGACTTTAGAGCCGGAGCGATGGGACTTTAGAGCCGAGGGTCTTTAGAGCCGCAGTGTGCGACTTTAGAGCCGTATTGGAGGGACTTTGGAGCCGTAACGTAAGTTTTGTGTTCAGAAAATTCATAAAAATTTAAGGGACTTTAGAGCCGAACTCTTAAACCTGGCTCGAGAGGCTAACTTTATTCGCCTCTCAGGGTTTGCTGTTTAAGCTTAGGTTTAGGTGTCGCTTAGGTTTAGGCTTTTGCTTAGGCTCAGTCTTTTGCAAAACAAAAAACCCCCCCCCCCCCCCCCCCCCCACACCCCACAAAACACCCCCCCCCCCCACCAAACCCACAATACCCACTTACGTTCAAAGAACTTACGTTAAAGTTTCACTTACGTTAAAATGGCTCATCATACCCGGAAATACTCTGCCAACAACGAGAACGAACAACTGCGCAACAGAGTGGCAGAACTGGAAGCTGAACGTGACCAGCTGTTGATTCGCGTGGAAAAGCTGGAGAACACCATGGGAAAGCCCAGCAGTATTGATGAAGAGGCCATAGCCAGCATTTGTGCCCGGGTCATCCAGGAACTTTTACCATGGATGGAGGACAGACTAAAAAGGGCGGAAGTCCAAAGAGAGCATTCCACCATGGCTGTCATTGCAGGACTACAGGAGTCGGAATCGCCCCAGGAAGAATATGAAAAGGCGAAGAGCTTGGTAAAGGAAACAATTGACAACACGGGAGGGAACAATATTGTTGTCGATTGTTTCCGTATTGGTAAGAAATTTGATCAAAAGCCACGCCTTTTAAAAATTCGTTTTCAAACCAATGCTGCCAGGAACCAGTTTGTGCGAAGTAATGGAAAGCTGCGTAAGACTGAGCTTTTTAAAAACATTTATGTAAGACCGTCTCTTACTAGTGAGCAGCGTAAAGAACAAATACCATTACTGGCAAAGGCAAAGCAACTGAGAAATGAACAACAACAAAAAATATTTGTTCGATATGGTGATCACGGTGATCCCTATTTGTATGACTCAGATAAAAACTGCATTCTGGAGATTAAGGGTTTAGACAAAAGGTCAGAATAGGATGAAGTGCAACCCAGTTGCAGTAAAACTTATAGTAAAATTAAAAGTTTTAAAAATCGACAAAATGTAGAAACTCTTCAAATAATATCTCTTAACAGTAGATCACTTTTAAACTATCTGAATGAGTTTGAGCTCTTAATATCTGGAGCAGATGTTAACTACGGGTCACCGGATGTGATATGTGTTCAGGAGTCCTGGCTGAGTGAGCATATACCCAATCAATTAATAATAAAAAATTCTGATTACAACCTTCTCCGTAAGGATAGGACTCTAAACAAGGGGGGTGGGGTATTAACACTTATAAATAAAAACATAAAATATAGCGAAATTGTAACTCAGAAGAAGTATCACAATCTGGAGGTAATAGTGACTGATCTTATTATTACAAGTAACAAAATCCGTTTAATTAATATATACAGACCTCCTAACATTAAAACTGAAGATGATTTGTTATTATTAGACTTTATTAAATTCTATACAAATAATCATTCACATACAACTATATTAATAGGTGACATGAATTTACCTGGAATAAGATGGGATTCTGATAAAATTCTTAGCAGTTCTCAAAATGAAATTAAATATTACACAACATTTTTAGAATTAGGACTCTCTCAACTAGTTCTTGAGCCAACTAGAGACAGAAATTTCTTAGATATACTATTTACAAATGACCCTGAAATTTTTAATAGAGTACACTTGGCTGCAAATTTTGGAAATTCTGATCATGCTGTAATTTGTAGTGAAATAAATTGTAATCTTTTTAACAATAGTCATAAAACTGATCACTTGGTACCTGACTTTAAAAATGCTGATTACAGCAGCATAGCTTTATTTTTAGCTTCTCAAAACTGGGATTTAAATTTTAAATATTTAAATACAGTCCAAGAGTATTGGGATAACTTTGTTGCAATTTTAACTAAATGTATTCAATTGCATGTGCCTTTAATGAATAAGTATAAAAAATATTCTAAGAAAAAAGTTCAGTATCCAAAACATATTTATAAACTCCAAAATAAAAAGAAAAAGTTGTGGAAAACTAGACATAGTAACAATAATTTTAAAAATCAATTTAAAACAATTTCAAAACTTTATGCAAATAGTGTCAAAAAGTTCAAATCAGATCAAGAAGAAGAGGTTCTTAAATCACATGATATTGGTTATTTTTATAAGTATATAAACAAATCGCTAAAATCCAAGGAAGCTATTCCTCCAATACAATGTGTAGATGGTAGTTTTGAAACTGAAGATTCTGAAAAAGCTAAAATTTTTGGTGAATATTTTGCCTCTGTCTTCACCAATGATAATAATAATTTTCCATATTTTGAACCAAAAAACAATCAAATACTTGAAAACATAAATTTTACTGTAAGAGATGTTTTAAAATTTCTTAAAAAACTGCCTAATAAATTGTCTCGTTCCCCTGATGGCATTCCTGCTCTTTTTCTAAAGCGATTAGCAAAAGTTATTGCAGAACCCCTTTCTAAAATATTCCAAAAATCTTTTGATTCAAGTGAACTTCCAAGTGATTGGAAAATTGCACTTACTACACCAGTGTACAAAAAATGTTCAAAATGTCAAAAAGAAAACTATCGTCCAATCTCTCTTACATGTTTTTCTTGTAAAATAATGGAACAGATTGTAAAAGCTGAGCTTTCTATCTTTTTTGTAAATATATTATCTCACCTTCAGCATGGTTTTAAAGATAAAAGCTCAACAGTTACACAGCTTCTTGATGTTTACAATGATTGGACTTTAGCTTTTCAAGGTAAAAAATCAGTTGATGTAGTTTACTTGGATTTTGCTAAAGCTTTTGATACTGTATCGCATCAAAAGCTTTTGTTTAAATTAAATAAATATGGAATTTCTGGTAAGCTTCTAAAATGGATAGAAGCTTTTTTAACTAATAGAGAAATGAAAATAGTAATAAACAATACTTTTTCGCCTTCATACCCAGTTACAAGTTCAGTACCACAGGGTTCAGTTTTGGGACCGTTTCTCTTTCTTGTTTATGTAAATGATATTGTCAATTGTGTCCAAAATTCAGAAATTAGACTTTTTGCAGATGATGCAAAGGTTTATACTAGTTTTTCAGACTCAAATGATAATCAAATTAAATTACAAGATGATCTAAATAGAATTGCCCAATGGGCCCAAGATTGGCAGCTCAATTTATCTGAAAATAAATGTGAAGTACTACATTTAAATATTTGTAAAAATGTACACAAAACGGATTATTACTTAAATAATAAGAAGCTACCTAAAACTAATATGGTAAAAGACTTAGGTGTGTTCATCACTAGTGATTTAAAGTTTTCAACACATTGTAAAAAAATAGCAAGTAAAGCTTTAAAAACAGTTAACTTAATTTTTAGATGTTTCAAATCACAATCCATTAAAAACTATCTAATTGCTTATAAAAGTTTTGTGCGTCCTACTGTTGAGTACGCAAGTGTTGTTTGGAATCCATATATGGCTAAGGATAAATACATTTTAGAAAAAGTCCAACGTTATTTTACTAAACGAGTTTTTAAGGTTTGCAAATTAAAAGATACTGGATATATAAACAGACTAAATACACTTAATCTAGAAACTTTAGAGAAAAGAAGAGAAAAGATGGATATGTTTGAAACATTTAAAATCTTAAATCAACTTGTAAATTTAAACCCTGAGAAATATTTTGTTCCTAACCCTAATACAACCAGAGGACATTCAAAAAAACTCAAAAAAGAACACTCAAGAGTCAATTGCCGAAAATACAGTTTTTTTAGTAGAGTTATAAGTAAATGGAATTATCTAAATGAAAATCAAGTCAGTTCTAAAACATTGTACCAATTTAAAAAATCTTTGAAGAATTAACTCATGGTAATAATGACTAAATAAAGAGCTTTACTTTTCTAAAGCCTTTAGTCATTTTTTTCTAGTAAGTCTAAATCAGCCAGGTCTTCTCTCAACTTTGTGATCTGTGTTTTTGTAACTCAACTGGGTTGCAATCACATTTGTGTTTGTGTTTTCTATTGTTTTCTTGATGTATTACTAGAAAAATAAAAATCTTAAATCTTAAATCTTAAATTGATAGTTTTTACTGAATAGGTATTTTCACTTTTCGTTTTTATGCTTTACTTATATTATATATTACAATGCACAAAAGTATATATTTTTATTGTTATTCAAAAAAAAATTAAAAAAAATATGAATGAGGGAAATAGTAAATGTTTTGTGTAAGCTTCTGATTTTTTTAATATTGGAAAGGCTAATGAGCATGGCATAGTTTTATTATATCGCATAAATAAATACATATATGTGATGATATTTTATTATCTGGTGGTGTTGTTATATCATAATACAAAGTAGTAAAAAAAAGCATATATATGTTTTTTTTAAATATCAACATGGAAATTCTTATATGAACAAGAAATTACCAGGTTTTGTATATTGTATAAAGTTTTGTTTTTGTTGGATGTTTTTATTTTATGGTTAGAATACTTATATCCAAAATTATTTGATAGTTTTACATCCAAGAAACATTTTTCCCCGACAAAATAGCTAAAAACATGCGTTTCAACATTTTTCACAAGAAAGAATTTTAATTTAATGTCGGATTTTAAATATTTTATGAAAAAAACATCATTTTAAAACGTGTCATTACTAAAAGGACTATTAATTTGTTGATTATTAGTCTGAAAACAGTTGTTTGGTTTATTTTAGTGGTAAAATTTTTAAAGTCAATTATAAACTTTCAGTTTATTTGTAAATAACTTTTTAGTTTACTATGGGCACCCGAATCGCATTTATTTTACAAAACATAACAAATGGAGCCAAAAAATACAATATAATATAGACAATATAATATAAAAATATAATATATAATAAGATTATTATGTTTCAGTCGTATACTGACACGGGCTACTTCCACCAGGATTTTTATATTTGTTACATCTTATCAAAAACTTTGTAAAATAAATTTGTTGTGATGTATGGTATTTTTAACATGTATACGAATTGGTTAACACGGAGAAAGTCGAAAGTCGTAAAAATATAAGCTACTGTGACTCTTTTTTAGATTTCAAACAGCACACTGCATCTTTATAAAATCATTTACAGTAACTTGAATTTTGTATTTATGGATTATTTTGCTCCAGTAGGGAATATGTAAAAAAAAATTAGAAAATTTAGATTGGTATAAAAAGAATTGGTTAATATAAAAAAGTAGAAGTGAGAGAAAATTAGATTTACTTTCTATTACATTTGTGATTTTCTTAGTTTTTTATAAAGCCCGCACCCCGATTAAAAAAATATAAATGAGTGAATAATTTTTTATTTTATTTTTTAATTTAAAAATGAAGAAATAAGAAATAGGGGGTATTCATAAACTTTTAAACAGGTTATTGGTGGGGTCTATTTCATAAAGATTTATGTATTGTAATTAATAAATTTATTTTTTTATTTTATTAATTAAAAATATACGTACTGTGGATTTAGGATTTAAAATATGTAATTTTTATTTCTAAATGCAATTTTTTTAATATAATTATAATTATATAATTAATAATATAATTAATTAAAAATACAAAAAAATATGTGTTTATTAATTTACAGCTGTAAATTAATTAAGGCAAATTTTATGAAATAGGCCCCTGGGACCAAATTTCACGAGACTGGTTCTATTTTGATCCAGTCAGTTTGGTATAGGAAATTTATGGTTGTCTTTCACCTTTTTTGAAAAATCACATTTTGGGATTTTTTGAAATGGCCAAACTGGGACCAAAAATCAAAGACCGGTTCGCGTGAAAAGAATCTCAGTCCAAAGTATAGCGGGTCAAAAAGTTTTATGAATACATCACTGATAGTCTAAAAAATATTTCATTAAAAAATATTTCATTAAAAAAGAGCATAGAAAAAAATGGAGATTTTACTACGGATATAGGTTTAGCCAGAAATTAACAGTTGGACTAACAAACAGATTTGTTATAATAAACTACACTTTATGTTTTATTATATAAAGGGTTTTATTTTAAATTTATCAGAATTTTGTATAGATTATTAAAAAATTGTGAGATTGTAAGGAAAGAGTAATTTAGTTATAGCCAGAAATTTAGTTATAGCCAAAACATAATTTGTTACTGCGTATAATGAATTATAAATTATAATTAAAAATAAATTATAATAAAAAAATGTCATAAAATAAAATTAAATTTTAAATTGACAAGTGTGTAAATCGATATTTGTAAATTGTGTCTTTTGTGTTTTTTATAACATCGTTCTTTGTTAGTTTTGTTTAGTGAATTTTAGTGTTTTCTAATATAATGTAGTTTTTTAGTATAAAGTAGCGTGTCAGTCATAGGTGAAATAATTTTATTTTTATTATATTTTTTTTTTTTTAATTTTTTTTTTAGATTTTTTTTTTTTAGTATATAAGAAAACATAGAAGACAACACAAATGTGATTGAACCCAGTTGAGTTACAAAAACCACAGAATAAAAGTTGAGAGAAGACTGGCTGATTTAAACTTACTAGAAAAAAATGACTAAAGGCTTTAGAAAAGTAAATCTCTTTATTTAGACATTATTACCATGAGTTAATTCTTCAAAGATTTTTTAAATTGGTACAATGTTTTAAAACTGACTTTATTTTCATTTAGATAATTCCATTTACTTATAACTCTACTAAAAAAACTGTATTTTCGGCAATTGACTCTTGAGTGTTCTTTTTTGAGTTTTTTTGAATGTCCTCTGGTTGTATTAGGGTTAGGAACAAAATATTTCTCAGGGTTTAAATTTACAAGTTGATTTAAGATTTTAAATGTTTCAAACATATCCATCTTTTCTCTTCTTTTCTCTAAAGTTTCTAGATTAAGTGTATTTAGTCTGTTTATATATCCAGTATCTTTTAATTTGCAAACCTTAAAAACTCGTTTAGTAAAATAACGTTGGACTTTTTCTAAAATGTATTTATCCTTAGCCATATATGGATTCCAAACAACACTTGCGTACTCAACAGTAGGACGCACAAAACTTTTATAAGCAATTAGATAGTTTTTAATGGATTGTGATTTGAAACATCTAAAAATTAAGTTAACTGTTTTTAAAGCTTTACTTGCTATTTTTTTACAATGTGTTGAAAACTTTAAATCACTAGTGATGAACACACCTAAGTCTTTTACCATATTAGTTTTAGGTAGCTTCTTATTATTTAAGTAATAATCCGTTTTGTGTACATTTTTACAAATATTTAAATGTAGTACTTCACATTTATTTTCAGATAAATTGAGCTGCCAATCTTGGGCCCATTGGGCAATTCTATTTAGATCATCTTGTAATTTAATTTGATTATCATTTGAGTCTGAAAAACTAGTATAAACCTTTGCATCATCTGCAAAAAGTCTAATTTCTGAATTTTGGACACAATTGACAATATCATTTACATAAACAAGAAAGAGAAACGGTCCCAAAACTGAACCCTGTGGTACTGAACTTGTAACTGGGTATGAAGGCGAAAAAGTATTGTTTATTACTATTTTCATTTCTCTATTAGTTAAAAAAGCTTCTATCCATTTTAGAAGCTTACCAGAAATTCCATATTTATTTAATTTAAACAAAAGCTTTTGATGCGATACAGTATCAAAAGCTTTAGCAAAATCCAAGTAAACTACATCAACTGATTTTTTACCTTGAAAAGCTAAAGTCCAATCATTGTAAACATCAAGAAGCTGTGTAACTGTTGAGCTTTTATCTTTAAAACCATGCTGAAGGTGAGATAATATATTTACAAAAAAGATAGAAAGCTCAGCTTTTACAATCTGTTCCATTATTTTACAAGAAAAACATGTAAGAGAGATTGGACGATAGTTTTCTTTTTGACATTTTGAACATTTTTTGTACACTGGTGTAGTAAGTGCAATTTTCCAATCACTTGGAAGTTCACTTGAATCAAAAGATTTTTGGAATATTTTAGAAAGGGGTTCTGCAATAACTTTTGCTAATCGCTTTAGAAAAAGAGCAGGAATGCCATCAGGGGAACGAGACAATTTATTAGGCAGTTTTTTAAGAAATTTTAAAACATCTCTTACAGTAAAATTTATGTTTTCAAGTATTTGATTGTTTTTTGGTTCAAAATATGGAAAATTATTATTATCATTGGTGAAGACAGAGGCAAAATATTCACCAAAAATTTTAGCTTTTTCAGAATCTTCAGTTTCAAAACTACCATCTACACATTGTATTGGAGGAATAGCTTCCTTGGATTTTAGCGATTTGTTTATATACTTATAAAAATAACCAATATCATGTGATTTAAGAACCTCTTCTTCTTGATCTGATTTGAACTTTTTGACACTATTTGCATAAAGTTTTGAAATTGTTTTAAATTGATTTTTAAAATTATTGTTACTATGTCTAGTTTTCCACAATTTTTTTTTTTTTTTTTTTTTTTTTTTTATTTTGGAGTTTATAAATATGTTTTGGATACTTCTTGAATAATAGAACACTTTTTTTAATTAAAAAGCTAAAAACTAAAAAAAAACTTTTTTTAGACAATAAAAATATGGCCCAGCGATCTTAGGAATCTGAGGATCGAAGCCCGACGTACTTACCACTCGGTTACTGATTCAGTTCTGGTTTCTGTCTTAAAACCTACTTTTAAAGAAAGGGCTCAAAATGTAGTTTCTCTGCGTCAATTAAAAAAAAATTAAACGGAAATTAAAAAAATTGATTCGCTCAGATTTTAATGAAAGTTTGGAAATAGTTAGACAAAACTATTATCAATACTTTGAATTGTATTTGATTAAAAACTAAATCAGGATTTTTTTTATTTGATTTTTCTTTTAAAAACATAGATTTTTGTTATTTTCTAAAAATTTTGAATTACGTTTTACTCGAAACCACCTATATGAAAGTTGCCCCCTATTTTTCTTTAACTTTCTATAAAATTGCGGAACAAACTGAATGAATCCAATTTTTTAAATGGCCAAAAACTGTTTTTTAAGCTTTAAATTCATTGAAATATATCTCAAAATAGAAAACAATGAAATTATTACCGCTACATACATCATAATCTGAGCTTTCAATCGCACTATACTTTTGTCAGACAAAAATTAATATCTAAGACCATATCTAACTTTTAGTAAAATTCGTCCTAACTGTGGTGTTCTACCTTAAAGGAGCACTGTCACAAATCATATTCGTATAACGCCCGAACCGGACTGCTCCTTTAATACTGAACCGATTCAGCTGAAATTTAAAAATGTTGTAGCCTTTTAGTGGAGCACTCTAAATACCAAAGTTGAGTTAAGGTTGGATTGGCACTAACTATAATTTGTTACCGAGCATGGCGTTATAGTAACCTCCATTTGGGACAGTGCCCAATACTTCAGCCAAAACCAATATATCTAAAAAAGCGTGTTTCAAGCATTTAAATAACAGTAAATAATTTACGCACGTTAAAATCTTCATTCCTATTCTGCTAGATAATTAAAACGCGGAAACCCTAGATAATCAAACATGCATATAACTTTTAGTGACAAATTGGGTGGCATTTTTTAAAATCTTTCTAGCAACAATCTAGTGGCGCCAGAGAAAATATTTCAGAAATACACAAATATATGTTAGAATTTATATAATTTGCGTGAATTTAATGTTTATTAAAATTGTTTTGTTATTATGTTTTATTTTAAAAGCAGCCTTTGTGCTGCACCTGGTTTATTCTAGGATGTTTATTTTTGCAGTAGTTAACTGCATCTGGAGTAATCCAGAAAGTTTATTAAAAGTGTTTTGTTATAATGTTTTATCTTAAAAGCAGTCTGTGTGCTGCACCTGGTTAATGCCAGGATGTTTATTTTTGCAGTAGTTAACTGGATCTGGAGTAATCCAGAATGTTTAATAAAATTGTTTTGTTATTATGTTTTATGTAAAAGCAGTCTTTGTGCTGCACCTGGTTAATTCCAGGATGTTTATGTTTGCAGTAGTTAACTGCATATGGAGTAATCCAGATTGTTTATAAAAAGTGTTTTGTTATAATGTTTTATCTGTTTAGCAGTCTTCGTGCTACACCTGGTTGATTCCAGGATGTTTTTGCTTGCAGTATGTAACTGCATCTGGTGTAATCCAGAATGTCTCTTTTTTATAATTTAAAATGTTTACCATAGTGTTAAATTACATAAATTGGTGTAATGCTTGTTAATGTATAAGGTTTTTACTTGTTTACTAAATTTAAATTTTTTGTTTATAATATGTATTTGTGTATATATTTTTATGCAAAAAGTTGTTAGGTAACTGAGTGAGAATCCTTGTATTTAACTGAAGAGGGCAGCACTGAGGCGTCTTAAACTTATGCCCGAAACGCCATAGTTTGTAGGTATATTATGTAATAGTTTTATTTTATGTTAGTTGTATAGTAGTGTTTTGCTAAAAATTGTAATTGTTTTTGCATTAAAACAGAGGTTTTATCATTATTACAAATAAGTTTTGCACTACATTTATCTTCTATGCCTTGTTTGTTATATAATTTTATATTTTATTTTTATCCAGTAAATTAAGTTTGTTCTATAAATAATCAGCTCATGCGGGCATTTTAATTTCAATATGCTGGAGTTTATATTATTTGTTTGAATTTATTGTCTTTCTATGAGCTAAACTTTTTTGAGATGGATATTCTTTTTGGACAAGTCAAATTATATAAACAATAATTTTTTACAATTATTAAAATTATCGTTTTTACTTCATTTGTTTGCATGAATGTTTTATATTTCCTTAGTTTATTATTGCTATTTATTACTATTTTTCTGGAGCTCTGGAGCATGATATTGAAGAGTGGAAACACCATTATAGTTGAATATTATATCTGGCTGACCTTATAAATTAGTATAAGACATAAAAGGACCAATTAAACATGTGCGGTTATGACGTTTTTATTAAAAAAATCAAAAACACATAATTTTTTGAATTCAACTTTTTCACAAAATATACACAAAAAATGGGTTTTGATCCTTAATATTAAACCGTTTTTGTTAAAATATTTGAATGGTTTTCAGGTTAAATAGTCGATTCAAACTGCAATTATCGAGGTCAGCTAGATTTTATTTGCCTATAGACAAAATCTGGTATACTTTGTTTCAAACCACCGAAATTCGAGCTACAATCGTAATAGCTTGCGTTTTTTTTAAATAAAAAAAAATAATGCAACTTAAAAATAACTTAAAGCTATGTCAAATGTGTAATTAAACGTCTTGAATATTTTTTTATACATCAAAAACAATCGCAATGATAACGCTATTTAAAAAATTGATTACTTTTTAAGCTATAAAATCTGAAAAACTAATATTTGAAAGTATATAAGATACTCTGGTATTTGCAAATAACAGTTGTTTTCTTTGTTTTATCTCAAAAAAAGTGTATGAATCACAAGTAATTTTTTTATTATGCGTTTTTTTATTATTGTTTGGAATAATACTGTAAAATAACTTGTAGTTATTCACAATAAAAATTTGTAAGCTACCAAGATGGTTCTGAAAAATATAATCGGTTGTTCCTAGGGAACGATAAGATGAATTTGCAGTCACAGGTATTCGGAAATGCGTTGGCAGGCGCAATAGAGTAATAAATCTCGGGTGTCTCATATGCAAGCCCGCAAACAAACGCTTGAAACGCTGGAAATTTTTTTTCTCGCTGTTTGCAAACAGAGATTGAGTTGCTCTTTAGAATAGAGTAGGGGCAAAAACACGTCATCTTTTCTGGAGTACAATTTAGAAATAAGGTCTCCATTTGTTTCCTGTTTTTTGTTAATTTATTAAATTTTTTGTCATTTGGGTATTCTAAAATATTATAATACTAATAATTTACAAATAATTTTTGTATACCTAAATAAAAAACGATAATTTTTGCTATGTACTGCAA
>JASAMX010032884.1:0-16871 GCA_030248175.1 Microlaimidae sp. YZB2_3
TGTTATAAAGGAAAATATCTTCAAACTCTTGGACAGGCTGTTAAAAAATTCATACAAAGATGACTTATCAGTAAACCCTAGAACAAGAAAATGCTGGTTCACAAATGATCTCTCTTCAAAAATATATTAACTAAAACAAAGCAGAAAATAAAAAAATTGGTGAAATTCATAATTGAAAACGCCTATGTTAGTTCTGCTAATGATACATTTTAACAAAAAGGCAGAATACCTATGGGAACCAACTGCGGTCCACTGTTAGCAGATCTTACTTTATCAATGCTTGAGTTTCAGTTTATGACTGATCCAAAAAACAGACTTTTGTTAAAACAGCTTGATCATGTTCAACGCTACATGGATGATTTAATTGCTATCAACCGTCAGGAATTGATGAAAATTTGCAAACTTATATATCCACCTGAAGTTCCATTAAATCAAACGTCATTTTTACCAAACAAATGCCAATATTTAGATCTTGATATTGAAATTACACAAGAAAAAAAGATTAATACAAAGGTTATAATAAAACGGATGACTTCACATTCAAAGTTATTAGATACATAGATTATGATAGTAATACAACGTAATTCGATTGGATTAAACACTTTTTATTCCCAACTTATACGAATTGGAAGGATTTCTAGTCAACCAAAAAGTTTTTCTGAGAAAACAATACAGTTGTTTCAAACATTTTTAAGTAGAAAATTTCCTTAAAGCACAAACTTATTGCTAAATTTATAGTTTACAATAAAATACCGACAAATTCTCATTAAATATTCTTTGTTTAATAAAAATCAAGTTAAAAAGTTTATTGAAAACAACTTTCAATAAAATCAATATGTATGCATGTAAATGTTCATAAATTCTAAGCAGCTTTTGGGCTGCACTTGGAAGGTTAAGTCCAGTAGTACCATTTTTACATATATCAGTGTATTATATTAATTTGTGTATAAAAAAAACTTATGCACGCAGCATTTGTGCTGCACCTGGTTTTTTACCAGGATGTACCATTGCGCGTTTTATGTTAATTTCGTCATATAAAATGTAATTACTTTATTCGCGCACTGTTTTATTTTATTTTTATGGTTTTATATAATTGTATAAGCAGCCTTTGTGCTGCACCTGGAATTTGCTTTCCAGGATGTACCATTTGCACATATAACAAAATTGTATATATTAACTTGTATATAAAAATGCCTATGCAGGCAGCCTTTGTGCTGCACCTGGCCTTTTTTGCCAGGATGTACCATTGCGCGTGTTTTGCTAATATTGTCTTACACAATGTAATTATTTTATATGCGCATTGTTTTAATTTATTTGTTCTATATATAGTGTGTCAGCAGCCTGTATGCTGCACCTGGAGCCTTTCCAGGATGTACCATTTGCACATGTATCCAAATGTAATAAATAAAAAAATTTTTGTTTAAAAACATCATGTGCACGCAGCCTTTGTGCTGCACCCAGTTTTCCTGGGATGTACCATTGCGTTATATTTGTTTTTTTTTTAAAAAAAGGTTTTTTAAAAAATTTTTTAAAATATTTTTTTAGAAAATAATAATATAAATAAAAATTTGCAATTTGTTTGTTACTAACGCTTTACCACAACATACAACTGTTAATTATACCATCAAAAGTTCAAGTCTATTCAAGGTTAATCCTGGATTTAGCACACCACATACAAACATGGCATGATAATAGTTCTGCAATCCGGTTCAGATGCAGGTGTTACCCCTTATACACAAAGAATCAACATTTAGGATTACATAATACTAATTAGTTCCTTTGTCTAAAAAAAGTATATATACACAAGAAATTTCTACCATATCATTGTATTACTTACTGCTGAATTTTATTATATTTGTGTATTTGTTTATAATTGTTGTTATTATTTTTTAAAAAAACACCACCTATTATGGCGCAAGACCAGGTAGGTGTTTTTATAAGATTAATGTATATATGTATGTTGTTGGAAGTGTTGTTTTTTGCTTTTCAGATTATCAGAAATTAGTACTTGCTCTTGTCCTGATATTTTACTGATGAGTGCGAGTCAGGAGGCGTCTAAAATTCTCGCACGAAACGCCAAGGGCAGTTGGGTCAGATAGATCATGGGATTAAATTTAAATTCCCTTAATCTATCTGATTTAACGAGGCTCTTCTAATGAGCAAGTACTGATATCCAGAAAATCAACACCACGCTATGTACATATGGTTGTACAAAAGTTCTAGCTGTTCTGCTTGCTTACAGGCTTTGCTTTATATGATAGCTAACTCTGAAGCAAGCAGTAGCAAAGAACTTACTTCATCAATCGTGGCCATGAACAAATGGTTTGAATATGCAAAGTTAGCATGGTTATTCAAAGATGCTTAAACTTTCCATGTTCATTCTTGATGTTCTAATTGAAGAAGATCAACTGCTTTATATTTCTTTTTTTAGCTCTTCAACATCATGAACAAACGGATGTAAATATATTGAGACAATGCACTTGATTTTAAATGTGCCTTGCTTTATATATTTCGCCTTAGGTTCAAAATCTTTTTTGACCAAATATTCACAAAAACAAAAATACATTACAAGCACAATATAATAGGGATTATAAAAAACGCAACATGATAATAAGCTTAAGACTTAACGCATAAGCAAAAATGTCTCAAAAAATTTTTAACAAAAGTTTGTTTTTAAAAATACAGTTACTAAAGACAGTTTAATAGATAAGAAATACTATGCATGAAACTAAAAACAAAGGTTCTCAGTCAAAACATCAATTTTTTTGAATTATTTTTTTATATTTTTTGGCAAGCTTATTTCTGTCTTTTTTGACTGGTTTTGGGTTACACATTATGTTCTGCCCCTTCATGCAAAAGTTAACCAAGGATTAGTAATATAAATTTAGTGAGTCAGTAATGTCAAATAAAAAAACACTTTAAATAATTCAAAAAAACGCATTCTTATTTAGAAGTAGGCTGGTAATAACCATTTGTAAATCTGTCTTTTTTGTGAGTTTTACCAAATTTCCTAAAGACATATGTTAAAATAGAGTTTATATTATAAAAAATAAAATCTAAAACAAATAATTCCTAAACAATTAAGCATTATTTTTTACAAGTATTTTTTTCATGAGTGGTAAATATTTTTTCTTTTATTTTTTGGATTCAACAACTTGAAACAAGCTAGAAATCAAACATTGTCGCTTGTAATTTATTTTGCCTTTTACAAAAATAAAACTATTTGTTAATTTAAAAAACATGATAATCAAGTTATAAAAATGTTTTAACAATTTAAAATAAAAAGGTGCGTTTTAACCCCTTTGTATGTTTAGACCAAATAATGTTGAATAGAGACATGTAAGTGAAGTTCTAAAAAGGATTTTCTTCAAAATAATATTCTTAAAGCCTAGCATATTTCATATTTAGAGTTACATTTCTACAATTATCAACATATTTGATTTATTGAAATATGAAGAAATTTCGCTATTGTCAAATAAATTTTTTTATTATGGACATCCAATATTGATTTTAGTTCCTTTAACACGTTTTGGTTTTTTAATCAAAACATACTTCCTGTATAAAAATGCTTTAGCTCCTGCTCTATTTGTGGAGCATTCTTTAAAAGTAATATAAATGGGTAGTGGGATTAAGTATAATATTGCTTTAAACTTGAATATATTTCTAATACTTATGTAAAATGTATACTACTGTTGTAAAAAGTTGCATTTACTTTTATTTAAACAAATAAAAGTAACGATTTTTTTTATTACTTTTATTTTTACTCGACACTTAACCCTTTGGAATTTTTTTTGTTGAAAAACCGCTGCAAACTTGCAAAAGGAATATTGCGTCAGTGCTGCAGTGTGTTAAACTCCTTGGCTCTCAATGATCGTTGACGAGTTTTAACATTGAGCAGCAGTGGCATGAATTCCCTTCTGCGGATTTCCAGCGAAATGAATACCAAAGGGTTGAATTTCACTTACTTTTACTTTTACTCTTACTCGTATTTTTCCCTAAAAATACCTAAATTAATTTAAGTAAAATTTAAGTAATTTTAACAAGTAGTTTTCCTATAGGCTTGTTGTAAAATGAGTCTCAGAATAAAGTTTTTGAAGCGGTTAACACACTAAACCCCATTTACTTAGACTAAAAAACTTATTAAAATGAAAATTTATTTATAAAAATAGCAAAACACTTTAGAACCGAGCTTTGGAGCTGCAAAAATCGACATTTTTTCTGTTGCACAATTACTTTTATTATAATTTTATCTCTTGTTTTCACTTAAAAAATAGGTCTTAATTTTACTTTATACATAAATAAGATTTCGACCGTTACTTTTATTTTTACTATACTTATATTAAAAAATTACTTTTATTCTTACTTTGCTTAAATTAATTTTTTTTTAAAATTAATTTTACTTTTTCTAAAAATAATTAAAAATCTTTTTTTACAACAGTAGTGTATACTAAATAATAATTTAAGGTTTAAAATAATAATAATAATTTAAGGTTTAAAATAATCGAAATTTTAAAATATTTTTTTTGTTCTGCTCAAAAAAAACTTTAAGTTTACTTACACAAGTGCTTAAATTCTAAAAATTACAAAAAAATAAACCCACTAAAAATACTACTTAGTTTGCACACTGTACACAGAATACAAACTTTTAGTGTAGACATACAAAATTAAAATCCAATGCAATACATAAATAGATTTTTTTGTTTATTGCATTGGATTTTATTTTTGTATGTCTATACTAAAAGTTTGTATGTTTTGTACAGTGTGCAAACTAAGTAGTGGTTTTTTAGTGGATTTATTTTTTTTTTGTTTCCCGCGGTTGTGCCATTTTATGTGTAGTATATGCACATATATGCGCATAATATTGCTAAAAAAGTGCAGTGTACTGCAAAACGCAGTGCGTTTGAGTTAACATGCCAGGATTTGTGTAAAAATACTGCTACATTTTGATTTACACGACACATGTCTTAATAAAAGCAGTTGTTTTGCCATTTTTTTGCGCACAACACTTAAGGTTGGTTCATATTTATGTAAAAACGTTCTTTGGGCAATGGCCAAAGGACGTTTCTACATACGTTTATACGCTGTATTTGTCCTTAATGGACTTTGTCCAAAGGACGTTTTTACATAAGTATACATAACTATTTAATGCAAATTAATGTGTAAATAGTTAGTTTTCTGGTAATAAAATCTTGGGTTTTGTGTTTGTTTCTTTTTTAATTTTCGAACGGCGAAACTCGGCTGATTTTTAGCGGATCAGAACACTTAGAATATTTTTGAAAAGTCTAGAACATGAAAAAAATTTTAAAATTGTTTCACCAACTAAAAAAATAATCAAAAACTCGATCATTTAAAGGACTTTACCTTTAACGCAGTACTTTTTAGCTAAAGCGCCACCTTCCACTAAAATTTCTAAAAACAAAATAGGAGTTCTGACTCTGAGTGTTGTGGTTTTTTTTAAAAGTTTTTTAAATGTTTGAAAATTTACCCTATTGGTATTTTGTTGTTTACTTAAAAACAATTGTATTTTTAATTTTAACCTTAAATTTATATTTATATTTATGTCTTATATTTGTATATAACATTCATATAGGGTCATATGCAAAAATTTTAATTTTATATTTTAGAATTTGTAATTGTTATATTGCCACCAGAATTCTTAGGTTTCAGTCAAAAACAAGTATATATCTAAAAGTATTTCGTACGATACTAGTTAAAATGTGGGGAATTTGTATGAATCCAGCGATATTATGAAGTTTAAAATTATTTTTTGTTATTTGCATTTTTGTGACCAGGGATCGTCACCCTTCTTCCCCACAGATCAATGGTAAATACAACCATATTATCAGCAAAAAATATATATCTAGGCACTCCAGTCCAAACCGGCTTTTTAATTGTTTAGTGTTAGAAGGTCTCAAAAAGTCCGCCAATAAGGATTCAGAATTTGAATTCGTAAAAGGCAAAGACATTTTTTTCATGGACGGGGATAGACGCCCATTCTTCGCGCTGATTGGCTGCGCTCGTGAGCGTCATTCAGTGAATATGACGTGAGCAATTGTCACTTCCCAGAACCCCAATTCTCACCCTTTCTTCCCGCGGAAGAAAAGGAGAGCGCACGCGAAAGAACACACGCCCTTCAACTGTTACGTACAAACATAATCTTAATTATATAATAATAATTTTTATTTATTAATTATATATATTTAATTTTATTATAAAAAAATAAAATGACTAATAACATCATGTTGGGGAAGAATGCTTACGAAAACAAAGCGCACATAATATTTTTAATTTATGCTATTATTTATTTTACATGTGCTTGGGAATCGAGCCAATAATGCTTCACTAATTCAGCCAATTCTATTGTAATTATATAGAGTAACAGTAATGTTTCTACCACCAAACATGCTCCGGAGCACCGGCCATTTAAAACGAAAAGTTTTGAGTTTTTTAAGCCATTTTTAAGTTCGTAATAATCGACCAAAAATTATGATTATCAGCTAAAACTTGCGAGCGTTCAAAACTGTACGGGGGACATGACAAAAAAGAGTAAAAAATGCGGCTGTGATAGTAAACGTAAGAGTCTTGCCTTTTTGCGAACTACACGAAAATTAAACTTTGGCCGCCAAAAAATTTACGTTTCAGTTTCAAATCCATTGATTTAACTTCATTTGGAACATGATAATTTATTTCAAAAAAAAAATCTCAGCAGGGTTTTTTAAAAAAAAACTTTTATTTGACGCTTCACCACAAAAAAAAATTTATGTAGAGAATTGGTTTTTAAAAACATCCTGCATATGCTCGTATTGTTTTTATTATTTAATGTTTTTCAAAACTTTATTTGCCTCATGCTCATGCAGTGTTGCAGTTATGCGGTAATATCGCAAGCTAGAATAATATGCGTTGTCATATATCATGTGTTAAAATTTAAGCCGTGTTTTAATACGGCAAAACGAGTCCAAAATACTTTTCGTAGGAATTCTTAACCATAGGGAAAGACATTTCACTTCTCTAAATTTTACATTTCAAAATAAAAATTTTTCTAAAACACACCATAAACCGAACACCAAACATAATTTTTGGAATATATGATGTTTTTAAAATGGCATTATTCATCTTATACTTCTCAAAATCGAATATACTTTGAATCGAAATACTTCCCCCACGTTTTGACAAATTCCTCCAAGTTTTTCCCCCAACACCCAAGTGACAATTTTCTCCCCCAACTGGCAAAAAATTTTTCCAAAACTAGAGAAATTTCCTCTGACCTGGAAACCCTGGTGATAAGTCCATTTTATATAGAAGTCCATGGTCAACTGGTTCTAAAAAAATTTTCCATGCTAAAAGTGTTCCATGAGTTTGTAAGGGCGGGACGTCTAAACGGCAGGAATATTTAGCTACTCCGACAACCTCTCCCACGGAGCAAAATCTGATCACGTGATAACGAAAACCATATGACATTTTAGAATTTTTAAATGCCAGGGTGGGATATAACTTTTAAGTTTTTATATAAAAATATTGTGTTTAAATATATTTTTGTCATAAATTATAGCCATATCTGTATGGATTTTTTTTTAAATCTTGCAACAAAACAGATAAAACAACACCATTTACTAAACCACTATGTTGTTTAAGTGTTGAATAATTTTAAATTAAGTAAATATTTTGAAAATACTATCGTTATCTTAGAATTTCATGCAATTTTACTTTATACTAGAATTAATTGTTTTTTAATTCCATTATACCTGTCTTACTAGTAACGTTACTAGTAAAAAATTTAAAAATTTATACTATACTATACTATACTATACTAGAATTAAACTCATAGGTCTTATACTATACTATACTATACTATACTAGAATTAGAACCGCAGGTTTTATACTATACTATACTGTACTAGAATTAAAATTTAATTCCTGTAGGCATCCCTGGCGCGGAATAGGGCTGGAATGTAGGTTTTTTAAGTAGTAAAGTTCGCTGCTTAGGTACAGGAACTGAAAACTGACAGAATTTAAGCGAGACCTGGACAGTAGGCGTCTGAGGTACTTTTACACGCAGGAAAAAAGGCATCACTGCTAAGGCAGGGGAAAATGTAGATTTGTTTTACTTGAGTTTAGCGACACCCGGACGGCTAACGTCTAAGGTAGTTTTACACACAGAAAAAAATAAGGAAGGAACGCTGCTAGGGTAGGAAAAACTGTAGACTTTCACACACGGGTTTAGCAAGACCCGGAAGGATAAAGTCTAAGTATTTTTAGACGCGGGACAGAACGAAAAAATCACTGCTTGGGCATTAACACCTGAAGACTTAAGTGAATAGGCGGGACAGATATCGTCTGAGATGCTTAAAAAACTGACGGATCGCGGCTCGGACGATAACACCTGGAGACTTACGCGATAAGCAAGACCTGGTTTTAAAAAAAAAAAACCTGAGGATTTTACACGCTTAGAAACGGACGGATCGTGGCTCGGGCACTGAAGCCTGAAGACTTACGCGATAAGCGAGACCTGGGTTTTTTTTTAAAAACCTGAGGATTTTACACGCTTAGAAGT
Source organism: Microlaimidae sp. YZB2_3 (assembly GCA_030248175.1). Lineage (NCBI taxonomy): Eukaryota > Metazoa > Nematoda > Chromadorea > Desmodorida > Microlaimidae > Microlaimidae sp. YZB2_3. The sequence continues at coordinate 8,552 of JASAMX010032884.1, forward strand.
GGACAGATCACGGCTCTGGCAAAAACGCCTGGAGACTTACGCGATTGGCGAGACCCGGGTTTTGAAACCTGAGGATTTTACATGCTTGATATGTATCTCAGGTGTAAAACACTTGGAGGTACCAGTATGCTTAAAATGTAACTTTACACTTATTTAGCAATCCTGTTGCTAAATAGTAATGTGAAAATTGGTTTTAAAACCAATTTTTGTTGCTGGAACAATGAATGAGGGAAGAGACAAATTAAGGAAGGTAAAAAGAAAACGGATTATTTTCACTTTCGTCCGGTAATATTTTATATCTAGAAGGGCGGGAAGGAAACAAAGAAGAAGGGAGTGAAAAAAATGGTTGATACGCTATCTACATTAGCAGATAGTGGCCCCAAAGCTAGTGGCGGATCGTCCAGTAGGGTAGGATCGCCGGACACTTCCTTGTGAATTGCCTTGTTAATGTGAGGGCGCGAAGATTTAGAGTCTTGCTGAAAAAGCAATTGGACTAAAGCGTCCCTGCCTATTGGGGACTTAGGGAAAGAAGTCCATTTAACACTTGGTGTGGACATTATGATGCGGAAACTACTGTTCCTTTATGCAATGTTAGTTAATCGGCCTGTTGACAAAGTGACTAATAGCAGAAGACCGATTACACTTGGGAATGTAAAGAAGCTAGTAAAAGGCAGATTAGATTGTATTTAACAACTAAACGTTAACTCATAGGAGTATAAATTTAGTTATATTAACGATCTAAAAAGAGCATTAAACCTGATCTAAAGGGATCTACTTTACTACTAATGCACAAGAAGATTATTACACCACGATAATGGCTGTGGTGCAAACGGGATGGTAAACATTTAATGATCTTCTTTACTAATTAACACTTGTTATTCCAGTGGGAATAGAGAAGGAGGCAACGTATAAGGGCTTAACAGAATATTAGAGTAGGGTGGAAACAATCGCGGGCAAGATGTATTTATACTGATTTCTTCCGCGAGAAATGAGCAGCTAATACTATACTTTATAAGGTTACTTCAATTCTTTAATTTGATTTAAAAAGTGGTAGACTAGCCTTGAAAAATGCTCCAAGAATAGAACGAGAAAAAGGGACGATTTCTACCCGGCGTGTGTTTAGAAAGAAAAGATGTGGACTAATAGTCTGAGATTGACATTTTTTACAGCAAAAAAAATGTATTTGATTTGGTCAGCTTCCCACTGAATAAAAATTTCCACCATATAATAATAATTTATTTATACGTTGAACAAATTACACAGCACTATTGCATTTTTGTAGTCTAATTAAAATTGAAAAAAATTGAAATTCAATTTGACAATTGAAAAAATCATACTCACAAAAATTTTCGACAAGCGAGAAATCGCCACTTTTTTAAATTTGTAGTTGTTTCTTACACATACAAATAAAACCTTATAATCGAAAAAGTGGCGATAATTGTCAAAGATTTCTGTAAGTATGATTTTTTTCAATATTTATTTCATCAGACTTAAAAATGCAACAGTGCTGTGTAATTAGTTCAACGTACAAACAAATTATTATTATATGATAGAAATTTTTATTTAGTGGGCAGCTGACCAAATCAAATACAATTTTTTTATGCTGTAAATAATGCCCATCTCAGACTACTCCACATCTTTTCTGTCCAAACACACGCCCGGGGAGAAATCGATCCTTTTTCCTGCTCTATTCTTAGAGCATCTTTCAAGGCTAGTCTTAAATAAAATTGGAAAACGTAGATAAGTTTAAAAATTTATCTTCATCGCTCTTTCCTACTATTATTATTTACAGCTTAAAATCACATAACGTTGAAAGTAAACATTTTGTAATGTTTAGGCGTTTTTTTATATTTGTGTGTGCGTTGAAACATAAAACATGTGTTTAAGTGAGCTATCATTAGTCTGGAAAAACTATATGCCTAAATTATTTGCTACCCAAGCTTTATTAAAAAAATGTAGTTTTTAATAAACTTTAGGCAAAACAAAAATATTCAATCGACCAAAGTCACATAAGGATACATTTGCATACAACAGGATAAAATTTCCAATAATTTTTTTTGAAATTTGAGTTCAGTGGTTTTTACCAAATAATAATCATCGTACATACAGCAAGTGTACCATGATTGTACTGAACTCAAAATTCCAAACAGCGTATTGCAAATTTAATCCTGTTGTATGCATATATTCCTTATGTGACTGTGATCGATTGCACATAGGCGAATTAAATCGCAAACATTTCTTAATTATGCACGGTCGATAATGAAAATTAAATAATTAAATTAATGCTTATATTTTTAAAATTATCCAAACTTTGAGTATTAAAGGACCTAATTAATTTTATAAATTTTATAGTCTTATTATATTAATTTATCGCTGTTTAAAAGATTTTACTTAACTTCGACATGTATTTTTAAAGAGCTTGATGTAAAAATTTTTTTTTTGTTTTTCAGTTTATGGTTAAAGTTTCTACTATAAAAATGAAAAAAACCACTAGTTTTTAGTTTTTGGTCGAAATATAGGCAATACAAGACTTGAAATTGTAATCTCCAGCCTCAGTACTCTAACGCCCGATGTTCTGCATTGCAAATTACCTGCTGAATTTACTTTTTTTATAAAAATTTGTATTTATAAGGCGTTGTTTTTTTGAAGATAAAAAATGTGAACCAAAATTCCTAGTTAAAACTTTTCTACTAATATTGTCGCATAATTAATACATTACGTTTCAACATGTAGAATAATTTACTTGGATAAATTACTTTTAATAAATTACTTTGAATGCCATAAAAAACTTGAAATATTTGACAAAATTACGTGGAAAACAACATCATCAATGAATTTTTTGCTCGGAGTTTTTCTAAACTAAAAAATTGTGAGCAAACATTTATTGATGATAAACAAACACAAAAATAAGTAAAAAAGTCTACATACAAATAACACACATTTAACTCTACAACTTTCTGGCTTCTTTGGTGTATCATCAGGGTTCTCCACATCTTTACACATGCATACACGGCTAATAAACTTTCTTTATAAATTGTTATGCTACCCAACCGAGTGTTGTTACACAGAATGGTGCAGTTAGAACTTCCAATAGGATTGTGTATGCATTTCTGACGATAAAAATTCCTGATAATATACCAAAGGAGGCAGAAAGTTACATATTTAAATGTGTGTAATTTGTATGTAGACTTTGTTACCTATTTTTGTGTTGCTTAAAAAAATAAGAACTTAGTGCATTATGGCTTAGTTTGCGCATGACACATTTTTACAGCTTTAAGCGCAATAAGTACAATAAGCGATTACTGCTTAACTACTCTTAACAATTTAAAAAGCAATTTATTTTAAAATTTTTATTACTAACTAAATGAGTATTTGAGCAAAGTATTAACTGGATTTTACAGAAAAACGTGTGAACAATGGTGTTTAGCTAGTTGCTGTAATGGAAGTCAACACTGTTAAAGAAAACACAACGATTGAATGTTGAGTTTTCACAACTTAACCTGTGGCTCTGTATAAACTCTGTATAGACTAGTTCGGAATAAGCGTCTTTTACTGTACGAGAGAGGGTACAAAAAGAAAAAATAAAATTTGAAAAACCTTAGCTTTCTTAGTTTCTTAAGTTTAAACCTATACTTCATAAAAATTGCTACACAATGATATGTTTCACTACGTTGAAGTGCTGTAATATATTAGCTTGTGCTAAATAAATTTTTGTTTTTTTAATTAAACGTCACAATAGTTTAAAATCACCACTAAAATAGTATTATCCTGAACAGTGATTTCGAATTAGTAAAAATAAAGATGAAATTTGTGCTTTTAAACTAATTTTAAACCTACATAGTTTATTTTAATGTTTTGCTTGTAAAACTATTCAAAACTTAAAAATTAATTTTAAAAAGTCCATTCCAAACTTTTAAATTAAGCATTTTCTGTAATTGAAACATTAAAAAACTGAAAAACAAGCGCGCCAGCAGCGCCGTACCTTCGAAGCGGCAAAAAACTAAAAATCTCCAAAAACTGCTTTTGCTTTTGCAATATTTAAAAAGTATTTAAGAAATTTTGAAGAGAAGGTGTCGAGATTTTAAACCAATAAATATTTAAAATATTTTAAACCGTAAAATGTTAGTCGCTCGCTGTTTCTCAATTTTCCCTCTACATATGATTGGCGCTAGTAGTTATGTACCCTCTTGCTAACACTAAAAAACCCTTATTCCGAACTAGTCTATAGACTGTGGAAACTTGAGCTGCCTCGTTTTGGGCTAAGACAAATATGCGTCTTCTCAGGGTTGAGCAAGTGGGTTGTGACGGGTGAAATTTTTCACCATAGAGTATTGTCAAAGTTTGGTTGATTGCAGAGTAGGTAGGACCCATTAAAATAACACTTTTTTGTGTTTTTTTTTGGGTTCTTTCCTTGGGTCTGTTATATAAGCTTGTAAATCTTGACCCAACTGCTTTATACACGCAAGACTTAGGCTCTATGCGGCAGAACTTCTCTTTAAAAAGTGGTCTTAGCTGTATTCTAAAAGTTAATATTAAACTATTACTATAATTTTAGCAAAAGACGACACAAAATTTAAAAAAAACCTTCCTTTTATTAAATGTAATACTATAAAGCTACAATAATTCTAAAAACTTAATGCCAGAAAAGACTTAAAAAATTCTCTTTAAAACAAGCAAATTAATGATACATGTCATTAAATGTGAATATCCAGGGTTCATCCATCCTACACACCGCAAAAAAGTCAGAGCTCCCACAACAACATGGTGGGCTTGGTTTATTCCACACCTTAATGGGTTAGGAATAAACCGAACCAATTGATGCGAACTAAAACTATTCACTAAAAATGAATCATAAACTTTCTGAGTGAAAAATCAAAGCCACGCTTCTGTCATTTTGGGGTAGGCTTTGGCCCTCGCCGTGAAAGAACTTAAACCATTATTCACAAATGCACACAAGAATAATAAAAGCAACCTATACAAATGCTAACGCAACCATTCATGAGCCTAATTTACCGTCTGTTTGAAAAACTTTAAAACTTGGAACTTCAAATCATATTATTTAACAATAATTTCGCAGTAAAATAGGTTTTATGGAAATTTAGTTTCAATATTAAGACAGACGCTTCACTAATCAGATGTTAATGTTTAGTATGAAAAATTTGGAAAAATCTTCAATTACTTATTTTGATTATGATTTTAAAGCAAAAGCATAAAATAGAGAAAAGACATAAGCATAGAGAAAAAGCATAAAATACCAATTATGAAATTATTCTCAATACATATATATTTCGTTATTTTTATATATTTTTTATGAAAATTACACTTTATTTTTGACATTTAAGAAAATTGTTGCATTTAAAACGAAAATTATTTGTGGTATAATGAGGTATTTTAAAATGCTTGTATCTCTATTTTTAAGACTATTTTTTGTTTAATAAGTTTAAAAAAATTTTAGTTTACCAAAAAATAAAAATCATCTATGACATTACTGCTTAAATATTCCTTTAATTAGTTAAGAAATTTGAAAGAGAACTCCGGAGCTCCGGAGGTTGCTCCGAAGCTCCTAAAAGCGGAGCTATGCCCCGCTCCAAAACACCCCTAATATAAACTAATGTCCTTAGCTTTTAATATCATACTGTGGATATTTTAAGCGGACGGAGCTTAGGAGCTCCGCCCCTTAAAGGTGCGGTACCAAGTTAAACTTTTTGTCTTCGATTTTGATTATTTTTTGTGAAAACGTTAACACTGTCCCCAATAGCCCACAAAAATTTTTTCATCAAAATAATATCTCAAGTGTTTCAGGAGATATGCATATGACCCACCAAAAATGGCGTTTTTCAACCATTTCGTAATTAAAAAATTGCTCAATAGGTATTAAAATTTAAATTACAAAATACGCAATCACAGAAAGCGGCTACTTTCACTTAGATTTGATACCTTGATCGTTAAGATTGGTACAGTATTTGTGGAGATATTACGTTGCCCGTTCAAAACCCCGCGATTTTTTCGTTAAAAACACCAAACGACAGCAGTGATTTGATGAAGTTTGCCTACCATTTTGTCTACACTTCATTTTTTCGAAAAAATCGCTGGTTTTTTGTACAGGAAACGCAATATCTTAACAAATACTGCACCAATCTTAACGATCAAGGTATTAGATTAAAGTAGAAAATAGCCGCTTTTTTGAGTGCCTATTTTGTAGTTTAAATTTTAATACCCATTGAGCAATCTTTCAAATACAAAATTGTCGAAAACTGCTATTTTTGGAGATTATCATATCTCCCAAACCACTGGCGATATTTTGATGAAAAAATTTTGTGGGGTTTTTAGGGCAAGGGTAAAATTTTTACAAAAAATAATCAAAATCGAAGACAAAAAGTTTGACCGCACCTTTAAATGAGGTATTATATTTTAAGTTATTCTATAGTGGTGATGTGCCCCGGAGCTCCGAGCTCTGGAAACTCTGCTTTCAGGAGCTACGGAAAAACCCCTGGAGCTCTGAAGCTCCGTCCAATTTGGTACTAATTTCATTAATAATTAAAGAGTGATGCCGTTGTCAAAATTATTTTGTCAAAATTTGTTTTTTCAAATTAATTTTTTTCAAAATTTATTTAATACGCTAGAAATAGACTTAAAAATGCAATTAGAGTAATTTTAAATCTATTTAAAGCTTAAATAAGCTTTAAAATCGCTCATTTAATGGGCAGAACTCCGGAACTCCCTCTGCTTCAAATGGCTCCGGAGCATGATATTGGAAAAGAGGAACATCACTATTCTATACGCAATTTAATGGCTATTTTTAAAATTTTGAAAAAAAAACTTAGCTTACAACAAAAATTTAAAAAAATTATACTACATTACTCTTCAGTTTATGCGATAAATTAGTTTAGCAATTGGATAAAGAGCTCCGAAGCTCTGGGGGTTGCTCTGGAGCTTCGAAGCTTGAAAGCGGAGCTTCGCTGTTTTGCAAAATTACTGATATAAACTACTGATTTTCTGCCAACCCTCCAATACTACACTCCGACCATTTGAAGCAGAGGTAGCTTCGGAGCTCAGCAGGATCTCCGCCCCTGTGAGCAATTCAAAGCTTATTTAAGCTTGAAATACATTCTAAATTACTGTCTTTGTACTTTTAAAAATATTTTTTATTGTTTTATTTTTTTATTATTTCAAAGTGATAAGTAATTAACTACTCAATATGGCTGACAAATTTTTCAACATGACAGTAAACATCGACTTTAAATTAGCTTGATTGTTATTATTATATAGAATTTTTTAGCTTGCGGTGAATTATAGTTATAAAAACTCAAAATCACCACCTTGTTAAGTTTATAAATTCCATTTGATCACAGAAATACTTTACAAAATCCAATTTTATTTCATATGCTAACAAATAAAATTAGATTTATTTGATATTTGGCATAAAAAAAATAAAACTTTCCAAACCAGAAAGACAGAATGCAAGGAAACTAAACAATTTAATGTAATTTTAACAGGCCGGCTCAACCAGCTAATAATTTTTACTTTTCAGCAGGCGACATCCACTGACCAAACTTTATGGACCGTTAGGTCCATAAAGTTTAGTTCCTTTAGGTTTAAAAAACCTTTAGGGCCTAAATCCAATCTATTATAGATTCCAATGGGATTAATTCAACGAAATCCGTTTCCACGTTTATATTACTGTTAACCAATTTAACTGTAAAAACGAATTAAGTACTTTTATAAGCTCTAGAGTTCAGAAGTGAATTTTGTCTTAAATGGGTGAAGCTCGGGAGTATAATATTTGAGGGCAGGAACACTATTTAACACATGACTTAAATTTATTAATTAAGACATAATCAGCAATGCGAAAGGATTGTTTTGTTAATATGGACAAATAACGGGATTAAAAGTTGATAACTCAGATACCGTGATCAACTTCAAAAGTGTAAAAGTAAAGTTTATTTACGAATTAATTTTCTTAAGCTCGAGTTCCAATAAATTTAAATTGAGCTTGCTGGTATTGTCGCAGGGTGTCGCCTAAATCTTACACTTTAAATTTACTAATATTAGTAATGTTTTAATGTTAATATAAACAATTTGTGTGTGAAACAAACGTTTGCAGAAGTGTAACATAGAATCAAAATTAACAAAAATGCATGATTTTTTTCAGAGCATCGATTTTTTTATTTTTTTCAGTGTTATTTCTAATGACGGTAATCTACACTGTATTCTACAAACTACAAAACCTGTGCTTGCGTCCGTGATAACGGATTGCCTAGCACAGGCAGTTAACATTAACAATATGAGTCAATTTAAAGCGTAACACAGTGGCAGTTAA
>JASAMX010032885.1:0-10409 GCA_030248175.1 Microlaimidae sp. YZB2_3
GGCCCCCTAGACAAATTCTAGGGCCCCCCTCCCCCCCGAATTTCCGAATTTTTTACCCCTGACCCTCCTCTAGATTTTGAAATCTGACCCCCCCCCCCTCCCCCTCAGGAAAATTTTAGGTACCTTTTTTATATTAAATTTTCTTCCAAAACCGTGAATTTTCATCACATATTCATGCTTTTACACCCTTTTTATACATGAATATGGCTTTTTATTCAATAAAATGTAGTATTATTCTATAAAAAGAACAATTATTAAAGTTATTATGGTTTAAAACTGTTTTGCTTAGGACACTGGACCCCACCTGACCCCCCTCTAGATTTCAAAATTTCGCACCCCGGGTCGACCCCCCCTAAAAAACTAGGGGGGGTCCGTACCCCCCCTGGGACCCCCCTCCTAGAATTCAAAATTCGATTTACCCCGGGTAACCACCCCCCTAGCTTCCCCGACCGTGCTCACCTATGATGATAAGTATCGTGACTTCCTGCTCTTTGATACTGCCGCTTTTATGCAAATATTTTCACATAAAACAAAAATACAATATTTTTAAACTCACTGCACTAATGTTTTGAATTATAAATACTTTGTTATAAATTAGAGCCTTAATGAACCTAAATCACTTTGAATAATGCATTTTAAATAGCTTTAATACATTACAGACTGATTTCGAAAAAATTTTTTTCTAATTTTTTAAAAAAACCAAAGGGGGGAGGACCCTTACAAAATTTTTTGCCTTCCCAGAATTTGAGGGGGGGATTAATCCCCCCAATCCCCCCCTGGCTACGGCCCTGACAATACTGATAACTTAATAAATAAACGCCGCTTCATGATATTTGTCATGCGCTCCTTTCAGGTGCTTTTTTTCCGCCTTGCGCGCGGGTGCTTTTTTCCGCCTTTGCCACGAGTGCTTTTTTCCGTAAACCATAAAACTCACCATTTCATCATTATTTTATAGAGCCTTGTCAGCTTCATTGTTACTAATTAGTTCATTTAGTTGTAGCTAAATAGGTAGCATAGGTGTGAAAGCGGGAAGGGCTGAGTTGAGTTGAGTTTGGGTGCCGTGGGGTAGGGTTCAAAATTTCCCCCTGTAAGTGTAACACCGTCTGAAAGTTTCAAATGACCTCTCATTTTCAAATTTCATTTGAGGAGGGATATACTTAAGGGGAAAATACGTTCCCAAGGGAAAAATCTACCCAATAGGGTTTTTCTGAGGGGCCATAGCTAACATGGATGAACACGGTCAAAAAGCTAGGGGGATGTTTACCCCGGGTGAATGGCATTTAAAAATCTAGAAGGGGGATCCTGGGGAGTCGAACCCCCCTAGCTTTGTAGGGGGGGGGTCGACCCGGGGTTGAAGATTTTGAAACGGAGAGGGGGGGTGAGGTGGGGTCCATTTACCGAAGCAAAATACTTTTAAACCATTAAACCAATAATAGTTTTTTTATAAGATAATACTACATTTTATTGAATAAAAAGCGATATTAAGGTATAAAAAAGGTGTAAAAACATGAATTTGTGTTAAAAATTCACGTTTTTGGAAGAAAATTTAGTATAAATAAAGTACTTAATATTTTCTCGAAAGGGGAGGGGTGGGGTCAGATTTTAAAATCTAGAGGGGGTCAGGGGTAAAAAGTTCGAAAATTTGAGGGGAGGGGGGGACCTGGATTATTTTCTGGGGGAGGGCAAAATTTCGAGGCTAGGGGAGTGGATCCCACCTTACCCTCCCCTTTTTCATCTATGATAGCTAAGGGTGTAGGAAGAGCATATTTAGAGTATCTCACAAAAGGCGGCTGGTCGGGGGGTTTGGGGGCGGCGGAGCCCCCCCAACTAAGGGGGGTCTGGGGGGCGCCAGCCCTCCAGGAAACTTTTTTTGAAGGCACGTCAAAAACTACTGTTAGAAACCTTTTTTAAAAATTTTAAATTCGATAATTTGACCGGAAGGAATTAACTCGGAAGGGGTCTGATCTGGCTGGGCTGGAACCCTCTAGCAGGGTTAAGGAGCAGAGCCTTTTGTTAAGGGTTTAAGGGGGGCAGAATGCCCCCCAGGAAAAAAAATTTTTATTTGAGGCACCTAAACACACTAAAAAATTTATTTAATTACAAAATAAAGCGTGATTTTATCACTTTAAATTACAAATAATTATGTATATTTTTTTAAATATGTAAAATCGTTAATAAATTTTAATTTATTATTTAAAGTAGTTTAAACATGTATATGTCTTGACTATTAAAAGCCATAGACTATTTAAACTTCACGCAATGGGGGGGAATTTTGGGTTTTTGACTGTTTATATACTTTTAAAATGCATCAGGAATGTTTCTCAACTAATATTAAAACAATTTTTTTCTTCTAAAATTAAAAAAACACAATTTAATCTCCCCTTACAAAAAATCTGGCTTCGCTGTATTTGGGGGTGGGGGTGGCTGCCTCCGTCTTAAGCACGCCATTGCTAGCAGGAATTGTAAATATATGCTATGGTAATTGTAAATATATATTGGTTGAGGAATAAAATGCAATGAATATTTTTTGACTGGATGTAGAAATGTTATATACGAAGAAGAGGACTTTTCGCTACAGATATTATCATTTATTTATTCACCGATTGAGTAAAATCTAGAAAATGGTACCTATGATATTAATGAAGAACAATGTCTGCGAAGCAGAAAATTTTTGATTTTTTTTGTGTTTTTGTGGATTAAATATGTCGCAGGAAAACTCTAATCGGAAAAATATCTTCTCATTTTTTTTTCTAAAAACCAAAGAGGGGGCCATATATGGGCATAGGGGGGGGGGTTGAGGGGTTAATTAACCCCCACCCCAAATTCTGAGAAGGGGGTTTAACCGTCCCCCCCACTCAGAAGTGGGGGGAGAAAAGGTTAACTCCCCAATTTTTAAAAAAAAATGAAGAAAAAAATGACTTTAAAATGACTCCTAACTGCCTCCAAACTTAAGTTTTGATGTCAAAATGAATGTTTTAAGCAATAAAAAGCTCAAAAATGCACAAAAAGGGCTTTTTGACTTAAAAATAGCGTTTTTTACCTATTGTTCCTTCAAAATCGAAAAGCGATATGGGTAAAATGCACTCCAAAAAAAAACGATATGGGTAGGTATTTTGCGTTGTTTCTCGGATTTTAACCCCCCTCCCCTAATTTGGGGTTTAACCCCCCCACTCCGGACCAACTTGCCCATGTATGGAGGGGGCCCTTACAAAATTTTTTGCTTCCTTAGAATTTGAGGGGGATATATCCCCATATAACCCCCCTGGATACGGCCCGGACTCGTACTTTACTCGTAGACACTTTTACAGCCAAACGTAAATTTTATTACATATATTTTATTTTATATATATTTTATTTATATATATATATATATTATACAGACCTGTGCACGGTCTGAAAATGCCCCCCACCCGCTTTATTGCCTCCCCCCCCCGACCGAAAACGAAAAAGTACCCAGAAATTTTGGCGCCATTTTTGACCTACAAAGACGTTTCATCGCGAAATTTTTGCAGTTTTAGCCTATTTCAATGCATTTTAAGCCATTTTAGACCTATTTTACCTTAAGTTCTCTTTTTTGTACTTTTTTCCTCTTTCCTTATTTTTTCTCTTTTTTTCTCTTGTTTTTTTCTTTTTTTCTTTCTTCCCTGCTTGCCCCTCCCCGTTTTATTGCCCACCGTGCCCCCCATTTTGGGATTGCCCCCCCATTAAAACCCAGTGGGCCGTGCACAGGTGTGTATATATAACGTTATGAACAGGAAAATATAGGGCGAGTGGAGTAACCTCGAAATGTCGCTTTTCCTTTTGAAAAACTTACGGGCCGCCTTCCTTCTGAATTTCCGAAATTTCTCACCCTGTTTACATGAACGAAGGCAAATTTTGAATTAGACTTGTATTGACACTATTGTGGTATGTATTTTTTGCACTTTGCCTAACTAAACCGTTTTGTACAATATTCCAATTATTCAAATTACATTTTTTTTAAATATTCGGATTAAATTATTAATCAGAAAGATAAAGGAAATCTTGTGTAAATATGAATAAAATCCATTTTTACTGGGCAGACAGAACAGACTCCCACTATTGATTGGAGTTTGAAAGCCCTTATGTATGTATGTGTACATAATGCATATCGTCGTTATTACGGCAAAATGAGCCACTGTCATTATAAAATACACGTGACTGCGACTCATTCTGTAGTTAATAAAGTCCTAGTTTAAATTTAAAATGAGTGACACTCCTATTTATTTTATACGAACTGTAGCTCATTTTGCCGTAGTAAGGACGATATAAATGCGGTTACTCAATCCAACGGGCTCTGAGTCACAACGAAACAAAACAACTTATCGTTTTAGTTTAGTCACGCATTTGTGAAAAAAATAGCGTGGAATAAGAAATGTGTGTAGAAAAGCATATTGCCCTTCGCTTTTACTACGACTACTTTTAAAGTGCTTTGTGATCATGCAAATTTTTCCTGTTAATGGGTGGATCTAATTTGAGTATAGATATATGCAATTTCTTTAAATAATATTCGTTAATTAATTTATATAACTAATTTTATATTACTAAGTTAGTTTATACAGTACACTTTTGGAACTGTGTGGTGGTTTTGCGGGGTGGGGGTGGCCGCCCTCCCCCTTTTCGTCCGCCCAACCGAACTCCAAATCCTTATTTTCCCTCGTCCGACCGTTTCAGTGGAGGAGTGAGGTTTGAGGAGAGTGGGTGGCCGCCCGCCCCCGCTCTTCCCCCTGGGTACGTCCCTGATAATAGCCAATTTTAATCAATGTATAGTATATATAAATTTCTTAATAGGTACTTTGTTTTGGAAACCGGACCCCCTCACCATACATGGGCAAGTTGGTCAGGAGTGGGGGGGGGGGGTTAAAGCCCAAATTAGGGGGGGTTAAAATTCGAGAAACGCAGAATACCCATATCTTTTTTTTCTGGAGTGCATTTTACCCATATCGTTTTTTGATTTTGAAGGAAAAATAGGTAAAAAACCCTATTTTAGGTCAAAAAGCCCTTTTTATTGCATTTTTGAACTTTTTATTGCTTAAAACATTCATTTTCACCTCAAAACTTAAGTTTGGAGGCAGTTAAAAGTCATTTTAAAGACATTTTTTCTTTATTTTTCCAAAATTGAGAGGGTTAATCTTTTCTCCCCCCCCCAACTTCTAAGTGGGGAGTTAAACCCCCTTTTCAGAATTCGGGGGGCTTAACCCCCCAACCCCCCCGTGCCCATGTATGCCCCTCACCCTCCTCTAGATTTTAAACTGGTCTACTCCGTATCGAACCCCTCCCCACCGTTAAAATTTTGGACCCCCTCCCATTCTGGACCTCCATCCCCTTCTAGCTCAGGGTGGCCAGACCATAGGTAGGCAGCCTCCCGGATTTTGGGAGGGGTATACTCGACCCCCGAAATTTGGGGGGTGTCCTAAAAAAAATTTTTTTGTGTATACCCCATTTTTAGCGTTTTTAGTACTGCAGACCTGTGCACTGCCGACCCCCCCCCCCGGGATTTTATTGGGGGAGGGAAATTCCAAAACGGAGGGAGGGAACAGGGGGCAACTTTTTTGAGACGGGGGGGCAATAAAACGGCGGGCCAAGCAGGGAGGAAAGAAAAAAAGAGAAAAAAAGGGGAAAAAAGAGAAAAAAAGAAGGGAAAAGGGACAAAAGGAACAAAAAAAGCGAAAATAAGGTAAAAATAGGTCTAAAATGGCTTAAAATACATTGGAATAGACTAAAAACTGCAAAAAATTTGCGATGATGGCGTCATCATAGGTCAAAAATGGCGTCATAATCATAGGTGTTTTTTGGGGGGGACAGAGGGGTCCATCCACCCCCCCCCCCCCTAGAGCCAAAATTTTTGACCCCTCCCCTAGAAAAAATCCAGGGGCCCCCCTTCTACCCCCCAAAGCTTGAGAGCGGTCTGGCCTAACCTCGCCCCCTAGCGAGGCTGACCCCCCTCCCCCCTTCCCGACCAATTTGGAAGTATATTTTTTTATTTACTGTCAAAAACGCGGTTTTTTAGTTAAACACTGTGTTTAAATACACTTTTTAGGCCTAAATAGGCTGTTTATTACATAAAATTCAATATTAGACCTAAAAACACTTAAATTATTAAGTTTAAAAAATTTTGTTAAAAAATTGGACCCCCTGGGCCCTGACCCCCCCTAAATTTGAAATCTCGCACCCGGAGTCGACCCCCCCTAAAAAACCAGGGGGTCCGGACCTCCCTAAAAATTTTTGGCCTTCCACCCGGGGGTGGACCACCCCTAGCGTACCCGACCAAAAACACCTATGGTCATAATTTTAGAGTACTTTTTCATTTTTTGGCGGGGAGGGGAAATCCTCTAATAAAACGGGAAGGGGGGAAGCATTTCCAGACCATGCACAGGTCTGGTACTGGGACCCAGTGGCGTGCCCAGGATTTCATTTCGGGGGGGGGGGGGGGGGGGGGCGGTCTGGGGGGGGTACATACTAACCTTGAGGGGGGGGTCGGGGGGCGGCCGCCCCCCAGATCGGGGGGGGCTGGACTGGAGGGGCGAGAGCCCCCCAGCGGGGTCAAGGGAAAGAGCCCCTTGTCAGGGGGGTCCGGGGGGCAGAATGCCCCCCCGGGGGAGAAAATTTTTAATTTAAGGCACTAAATTACACTAGATATTTTAATTCCAGATGATAATTAAAACAAAGTTTAAGGTTTTTTTATTCCTATCCATTTAAAACATGTGTTTTAAACGTTAATAAAAGGTTATTGTGTTTATAGTAGTTTTATTTAACATGTATGCCTTAACTATTAAGCGGCAAAATCGATTTGAAATTGAAAAACTGAGATAAATTGTCAATTTAAACTACCCGCGAAGCGGGGAAAATTTGGTTTTTTGACTATTAATATGCTTTTGGAAGGCATCAGGAAAGTTTCTGTATTAATATTTAAAAAAAAAATTTTCTTCCAAAATTCAAAAAACGTAAGGGTTAAAAAACGCAGCCGCCCCCCCCCCTTACGAAAAAATCCAGCTTCGCTGGATTTCGGGGGGGGGGCCCCCCGCCCCCCCCCCGCCCCCCTCTGGGCACGCCACTGCTGGGACCCCCAATTTTTAGGGGCGGTGTCCGGGGTGTCCCCAAATTCAAGATTGGGTGTCGGCTATAGTTGGGATTTTTCGGGGGGTATAACCCCCCTGCCCACCTATGGGACAGACCCTCCCCCTCATAGATGAACACGGTCAAAAAGCTAAGGGGGTGTTTACCCCGGGTAAATAACATTTCAAAATCTAGAGGGACGGGGTCCTAGGGGGGTCGACGACCCACCCTAGCTTATTAGAGGGGGTCGGTCCGGAGTGAAAGATTTTGAAACCTAGAAAGGGAGGGGGAGGTGTCAGATTTCAAAATCTAGAGGGGGGTCAGGGGTAAACAGTTTGAAAATTTGAAGGGAGGGGCCCTCTGGTTTTTTTCAGGGGGGAGGGGCAAAATTTTGAGGCTAGGGGTAAGGGTGGACCCCAGCCTACCCCGCCCCCCTTATTCATCTATGCTCCCCCTAGCTTCCCGGCTTATGCTCAGCTATGATGCCCATTCCCTTAACAAAATAGTATTATTAACAAAAGAAATACCGACTATAGTTTTCACTATGCGTACGAAAAAATTTGAACTCTGTGTTACCTTTTAAAGTCTCGCTGTCATGATGAAGTTTTTGTATGTGTGTTTTTTCTTCATGCGATGGTCCTTCCTCGTAATGTGTTGTTTCCGTCCTGGTCGTAATTATTATTCCGGTATTTTTGAAAATGATTGGCACTTCTAATGCAATTGTGCGGTTACCTTGCGGTTATTCCCATCCTATTGTTGTTGCGTGTTTCTTTCCTCTCTTCCGTGATATTTTTGAAACCTTACGCCACCTTTTCTCGGTTCACGTTTTTCGCTTAGTTAGTCTATTTTAATTTTGAAATTTTGAAAAATGTCACTTATTTTGTCTAACAATCATTGATTGCTTTCAGTGTAGGTGAAAAATTATAACCATAGATATGCGTTGTATTTGCATAAAAAAGTTTTGCTGTGTATACAAAAACTTTTGCTTTTAAACTCAAATGGCAATTCCCTTATTTTTTTATTTCTATCGATACGCTCTGAGATGTTGGCTCAGTATTTTTCTCTGTATGGTTGTTCAATATTTGTTCTGTTTTGTTTGCATAGTGTGGAAATTTATTTATTACCTTACCATAGTCTGTATATAAGTTTAAGTAGGTATAGATACAAAATTAGAGCAAAAATGCTGTTAACAATGAGCGTAAAGGCGACATTGTGAGATTTTAATAGTTTTTTATATGTTAATAATGTTCAGAATATTTTCAAAAAAAGTGGATTTCTAGAAATATTTGTAAAAACAAAAATGAATTATGAAAAAGAAAAAATTGGCCTCATTTTTTTGGGAAGGACTTATCCAAAATCGTTTAACTAGATGCTCAAATCAGTTAAGTCTGGTTTATATATACTTCGTCCAAATTCGACAAAGTTCGATTTTGGGTGATTTAAAAGTTTTTTAATTGGATTTTTCTTATCCTGTATATTTGGAATTTTCACCTAAAGAAAGTTTGGTTATATGAAAAAATTTGAATATATAAATTCAAGTTAAAATAGAAACATGTTGATTCATTATAAAAACTTGAATTAAATTTTCAAATTAAATAATACCCTACTCTGCTCGACGCTCGAGTGTTTACGTGTCTTTGTACCATTGCTTACTACATTATATAAATTTACTGATAAAAATTTGCCAATTTAAAATTTTTATCCAATTTATTCAATTAAATTAAAACCATTTTTAATGACGTTCGAGAGTCGAATAATATTAATATGTAATAATAAACCCATCGGACAAATTTTCCAAAAGCACTACATTTTTGAAGTTTAGAGAAAAAAATATGTCTGCCCTTCTCATATATAAAAGTATTTAAATAAAATGAGTCAATTAAAATCCGCTACAATTTGTTTTAACTATAATTCTAATATTGAATTCCAGGAATTAATCCTATCACAATTCTCACTAATAATATTAATATTAGCCCTAACTAACCTTTACACTGGAACCAATGGTTTGGTTCATTTGTCTGTAGTAAGCCTAGGGGGCTGATGCTGATTGCATACAGAAATACAAAACTTTACACTGATAACATTAATTAAGGAAAGCTCACTTAGAATTTAAACGAAGTGAACAAACTCAAATAGGTTTTTTGAACTCATAGATAAACAGTTGTCTTACTAATAGACTAATAGAAATCATTATATTTGTCAGTTTTATTGTCCACGTCCACCCTCGGGTGGAAGGCCAAAATTTTTTAGGGGGTGTCCAGGGGGGTCTGAACCCCCCCTGGTTTTTTAGGGTGGTTAACCCTGGTTGCGAAATTTTAATTTTAGGGGGGTTGGGAGAGGGTCCGATTTTTTGGCAAAGTTTTTTTAAATCAATAATTTAAGTGTTTTTAGGTCTAATATTAAATTTTATATAGGTATACTAAAACAGCCTATTTAGGCTTAATGAGTGTATTTAAACACTGTTTTTAACTAAAAAATCGTGTTTTTGACAGTAAATAAAAATTTATACTTCTAAATTAGTTGGGAGGGGAGTCAGCCTCGCTAGGGGGGGATCAGGACGTACCGCTCTCGAGCTTTGGAGGGGAGGGAGGGCCCTGGATTTTTTTTTGGAGAGAGGGCCGAAATTTTGGCTCTAGGGGGGGTGGACCCCTCAGTCCGTCTTCCCCTCAAACATCTATGGTAGCTCCACAGCTTAATTAAGAAGCGTAAGTATTAAAGTATTACGTGATACTTCTACTTCTTTCTACCCGTATATTTTAGTATAACCTAACTAATATTTGGTGTAAGATTTTTTTACATGTTTTCAAAAGTCTTTTAAATTAGAATCTTGTTTATCTTTATCTTTGTATCTGTATGTATAAAATTTATTATATATCTGAATATTTTTATATTATAAATCATTTTACAAATTGAGAAATATTACATAGAGAAAAAATGGTAAAGCCTACGAGCGTACTAAGAAGGGGTGCTTCGTGCTTGGAAAGGGGTATGAGACATACATGGGGCACAGAGAGGTTGGGTTGGGGGGCCTAACCCCCCCCAAATTCTGAGAAGGGGGGTTTAACCCCCCCCCCACTGAGGAAGTGGGGGGAGAAAAGGTTTAACCCCCCCCCCCAATTTTGGAAAAATGAAGAAAAAAATGTCTTTAAAATGACTTCTAACTGCCTCCAAACTTAAGTTTAAGATTCAAAATGAATGTTTTAAGCAATTAAAAAGTTTGAAAACGCAACAAAAAGGGCTTTTTGACCTAAAATTAGCGTTTTTTACCTATTTTTGCTTTAAAAATGAAAAACGATATGGGTAAAATGCACTCCAGAAAAAAAAACGATATGGGT
>JASAMX010032886.1:0-15054 GCA_030248175.1 Microlaimidae sp. YZB2_3
TTGCATTTATGATCGTGTTTTTTTCGTTAACCAACGTCATATACAAATTATTTTAAATCTTCTTGAGACCTTTGTGTACATTAAATTAATCGTCGTGATTCTCCATTAGAGTAATTTCAAAATCTAAAATATCACTTTGTTTATATTTTAATGAGCAACATAGTTGTTTTTGTCGCAAACTTGATCACATGTATAAAATTTTCTGCAGTTTGAAAACCTATTAAACAATTAGTATTTTAGTCCACATGGTTTTTGATTACTCTAATCCAAAATAAGTTAATACATATCGTCGTTACTATGTCAAAATGAGCCACTGTAATTATAAAATACACGTGTCTGTGACTCACTGTGTAGTTCACAGTGTCATGTTTTAAATTTAAAATGAGTCACAGACACATACATTTTATACGAACTCAGGCTCATTTTGCCGTAGTAGCGACGATATCGTCGTTACTACAGCAAAATGAGCCACAATCTGTATAAAATATATATGACTGTGACTTATGTTAAATTTGAATCAGGACGATCGATATTAACTACAGAATCAGTCACATTCACGTGTTTTTTATAACAACAGTGGCTCATTTTGCTGTAGTAACGACGATATTATAATATGAAATCGTTTTTGTGCATAATTTTAATATTTTTTTTGTTAATTAGTCAATTCATTGTTGCAATTCATCGAGATCAGCAAGGTTTAATTTGACTCCAATATTAAAGTTTATTGAATAATGTTATTCAGGTGTGAAAAGTGTACAAAAACATTGCTTTTACGTAACATTGCATTTTTTAAAAACAAATTTAGCCCTCAACTATTTACAGAAAGTGGCTCAAAAAGGAAGCGGGTCCTAGTAGAGGGCTTATTTGAGAAATCGAGAAGCGATAGGTTATAAAAGTGAAAAAAAGCTTTGAGAAAAGGTGGGAGGGAGAGCCAAAAATTCACGGCTACGGACGAATGGACCTCCACCATGCCATCCACGTATCCTACCCCCACTCTTCTCCCTGTAAAAGATTGTCCCTCGCTTACATTTACAAAGCTTCTCTTTATTACAGGGACTTACAACGTGGCATTGTCTCAGATCTAGAAACTTTAATTTCCCCAAGTAGAGCTCTGGGACATCAAAAAAACGGAAACCCTGAATCAGGTCCAAACCGAGTAAATCCAAGCAAATCAAATCCCTAAAACAGGCAAGGAGGTTAGGTCACCACAAAAATCATGTCATGTACTTACGTTATTACAAGTACGGAAGTCCAAGTACACCAACTGACTCATAACGGTTGGGTTCTCATGGATGTCTGAACGTTTGGACGGTTGGCACGCCGTTGCTTCACTGTTATTATTTTGAAGGGGGAAAAAGCAGCTCGAGTCCATCAGAGTTTGAAACACGTACCCTTTGATTAATTTTAATCCCTCCAAACAAAGACATTCAATGTCCCTGCAATGCAATACAAAAAAACTAACTTTAGAGTAAACCGGCAAGGATGTGAAGGGAAAAACTAGTCTCCCCAGACTGAAACATAAAAAATTAAGTTTGACATGTTTGAAAACAAACATATTTTTTAATTAATTTTAATTTTTTTTAAAAAGAAAACCCGCATTGGTACCATTTAAACATCGTCCGTGTAATATAATAAGTCGTTCGAACTGGTGGCATAAATTTACAAAAATTTCTCCATAAAATTTGGATGCTAGCAACTCAGTATTAGAATTTATTTAGATTTAATGTTTTTTTATTGAGAATTGCCGCAAAATTTTATGCCAAAAACACCCCTAAAAATATTATGAAAAACAAGAAAAATCAATGTATTAATTAATATTATAATAATGAAGTGAAATTGTTTTTTTAATATAATTACAATACGATAAGTAATAATTCAATCACATTACATTGTGTTTTTAAAGGTGCGGTATACTAAATCATGGTGTATTTTTTTTCGCGTGGTCTTTGGTATCAATCGATGCGTTAGGTTTTACTGAGTAAAAAATTGTATTACGAAAAAAAAAAATTTTCAGCGGTTCTCGAGATATTAGCAAGAATATTGCTTGGTTATTTCGGATTTTTTTTGTTTTCTAACAAACACCTGTGTGGTGATGAATTTGGTGTGTTTTTTGCCTTCGTTTGATTTTGCAAACGCATTCTTTCTTGGGAAAATTCGTATGTTTTTAAGCCTTTTTTATGCTAATTTTGCTATGAAAAGATGGAGAATTTTTAGTTGTACTAATTTCTGTGAGTTTTTTTATGATTTTATTGCAAAAAAAGGCTTTATTCGAAAAAAAACAAATTTGAAAATTTTGAGTTTAGTTCAGTCGCGGCGACCCTCCTCGTGTTGTTTGTTTTCTTTATCGCTTATCCCCTGTAAACAAACAACACGAGGAGGGTCGCCGCGACTGAACTAAACTCAAAATTTTCAAATTTGTTTTTTTCGAATAAAGCCTTTTTTTGCAATAAAATCATAAAAAAACTCACAGAAATTAGTACAAATAAAAATTCTCCATCTTTACATAGCAAAATTAGCATAAAAAAAGGCTTAAAAACATACGAATTCTCCCAAGAAAGAATGCGTTTGCAAAATCAAACGAAGGCAAAAAAACACACCAAATTCATCACCACGCAGGTGTTTGTTAGAAAACAAAAAAAATCCGAAATAACCAAGCAATATTCTTGCTAATATCTCGAGAACCGCTGAAAATTATTTTTTTTCGTAATAGAATTTTTTACTCAGTAAAACCTAACGCAGCGATTGATACCAAAGACAACGCGAAAAAAATACACCATGATTTAGTATACCGCACCTTTAAATAAAATAAAACTTACCAATTTTTTTTTATTTTTTAGGTAAGGTACTTGCATTTTCTATTAATGATTTCAGATAGTTCTGTCATGGTGTTATTTTTATCTTATCGGTTTGATAGTGATTATACCAAAACGTATGTGTCGTGGAACAACCCTTCCTGGAGTGATGGATCACTTACACTACTGGCGAGCATAAGAATTGCTGTAAAGTAAATCACAACCAGGGCGCTGTTTCATAAAAGTTACAAACATGCCCTTTTTTTGTAAAAGTCCTTTCTTTCTTTGTTAAAAGTTACAAAGAAATGAAAATGCAATAGACTTTTGGAAAACTTATGAAAAACCGAAAATTTTTATAAATATTTCTGGCATAAATCCCTATGCTTTAGCATAGGATTTCATTTCTTTGTAAATATCTACAAAGAATCAAATGTTCGTAACATTTATGAAACAACGCACAGGCCTCATGTTGCAGTGGTAGCACACCGGACTGAAAAGAACAGGCACGGGTCGAATCCCGGTACGGCTATTTTTCTCTGTCTTCAAAAAAAATCGTCATCTTATCTCCTTTCCAGTTATGGGTCGTTACCAGAGAGGGAGGCAATCTCCGTGGGATAGTGAAAATATGTGCCGGCCCGTAGTTTTAGCCTCAATTTTAAATACCTTAATCTCAACCTTAAACCTTACCTTAAAAATTTGCATAGCGTAAGGAAGTATTTTCGAGTTTTAACGAAAATATATTTTGCGTTTTGATGGGGTTTTTTAAACCACTTTTTAATATTTTAAATTAAAATAATAGAAAAAAAATTTAAAACTAATCTTCTAAAGTTTATTATTTTTGAAAAACTTTTAAATTTAGAGATTTGCTGCTGCCAGTATACGGGCTTGGAATGCTTCCAAATTTTAACTTCGTCATTTTTGACAGCTAATTGTAAGCTTAATATTAGGTTTTTTTACACAAAAAATATATCAAAATTCGTCATATGTCATTTTACATTTTTGATGGTTTTGAAAAAGTTTGAAAAAAAGTTTCGGCATTTGTGTTTGGTACCCCTAGCCCCCGGGGAGTCAACCCCCCAAAAAAATTTTAAGGTCAGAAGTAAAAGTAAGGGATAAAAACGGCGGACATTTGATATATAACAATATGATCATAATCGTACACACGTCGAGCAGGAAGCAAAACAAAACCTATCTTTTTGCAGTGTATTAATTTGGCGAAAAATTGCGCAAAATGCGCGCTTTCAACGCATCATAAAAAACTTTGAGCGAGCCGATTTCGCTTAAATTTTCAGAAAAAACTCCAAAAAGTATGTTTTAACAGCATATCGAGCAGCGTTTCTTATCTCATACTAAAGCTAAAGTCTTCCAGGCTGAAATTAAGGGCGTAACCGCTCTCCGCCAGGAAGAAATAAACAATAAACCTGTGAGCGAGAAAATTTTTAAAAAAAGTTTTCAGCTGTTATCTAACCAATTATTATTTAGTTGCGTCATGTGTTTTTCGCACGTGATATTTTCTCAAACAACTAATGGTTACTTTACCACTCATCTATTTTCACCCTGATAGAATTTATCTTTAATAAAAAAGTTTTGGTTTTTTTGGACCAGGTTTTTTTCACCGCATCGGCCGTAGTGATGACGTCATAGAAAAATTTTTTTCTAATCTTTTAAAAAAATAGCCAAAAGTCTGAGCTATAGTTCGATATATGTCCCGTACATATTCTACCTTGCGTTATGGAGATATGATCTTTCAATGTTCGAGTTTTTGTGCCAGTCCGCATGATTTTTGTATAGACTATATAATGTTAAAAAATATAATAATAAATCCTAAGTTTTTTAATTAATTTAAATAAATTTTTAGTAAAATTCATGAGGTATTTCGCGAGTTATGAGGAGAGTAAAACAAGCAATTTAGCATTTTTTTAAAAATGGTGATTTTTCGGTTAAAAAATACGTTAATTTTTTGAACGGAAACCATTTTATTTGTATCAAGTAAGGAATATTAGTGAAGTTAGGTCTTATATCTGTTACATATTTAAGTTTGAAAGCAATCCAGCAATTCTTAAGGAAAATAGCCCCCCGGATAAAAAAAACGGCTTTTTTCCGGAAAAAAAGGGTGTTAGACGGCTGCTCTGGAACAAAAGTTATAAACGTTCGTGTAAGACACCCAATTTTGTGGGTTTTTGAAAAATGGCCGAAATTGGAAAAAACTACTTTTTCGACCAAAATTTTTTTAAACGACCCCCACTAAATTTTCTAACGAAGAAACAAACGTAATTGTTTTCTTAAAGTAAATTTGTATTTTTTTTAATTATCAGATGTTTTTGAATTTTTTGCAAATTTTTAAAATCAGCCAAATTTTTTGAAAATTTTAGCAATTTTCAGAGTGTCATAAAAATGTTACAAAAATTATTTTATAAAAAAACAGCCTATAAAATAGGAAATTTTCTCTTCTATAAGGTAAAGTGATATATATAAGTTATTAGTTTCGGATAAGTATGAGGCTTACAATACATTTATAAGCTATGTCCTTTTTTCCCCTAAATTTCCAGTTAAAAAAGTGGCACAAAAGGTGATATTATTATTACTACCCATTCGGAACTGAACTGATAATGGACAAAATTTTGTTTTAAGTTAATGCAATATAACCCAAATTATGTAGTAGGAAGCTCAAAATGTTTTTGGATTCAAAAGTTTTATAATTTTGCGCAATTTTCTATCTTTTAAATTTTCGGCCAACCGCCCCTTAAAAGACCTAAAATAAAAAATGAATCCCAACAAATTTTTGAAATTTGAAACGCTATTTTTGTCAGAATTCGCTTGGTGGCTATTTTGAGCTATTTCCCGTGAAGATCCGTTGGTATTAAGGCATTTAAAATGGATGCTAAAACTACAGGCCGGCACATATTTTCACTATCCCGCGGAGGATGTCCCCCCTTGGTCGTTACAGATGAGATAGGAGGAGGTTGGAAGAAGTAATACTATACGCCATTCCTTTCAGACGCCAATCCTCCACTCCCCACCCCAAAAAAAATTGATGGTCTCCAGTACTAAAAAATGAGTTTTAAAAAATACCCGATACACCAATAGCCCTGCCGAAAAAACATTCGTTTTGATCGTCTAAAGTATACCCAATATACCCGCAGAAGCCGAGAAGTTGCCCACTTGTGTTAGAAATTGCAAAATTTATTGCAACAATAACGACTTATTTTTTTGCACCAATACCGAAACAGATTGTGAAGAAACTTACGGGAGTTGCAGGATTATCATGTCTAGTCCTGTTTCGGAAATCGCCCAACACCAGCTGAGACAGAGGGATTTTAATTTTGGACAACTAAATACAAATAATACGCCATGACCGTAACCGTGATATTACAACAAGAGGAAGGAGCTAAGGAACACAAATGTACCCAGCGCTTATTAAATAATATTGGATTTTATCAATCTATTGCTCAAGGGCAATTAACAGGGAAAAGAGAATCTTCTACATGTTTTCTTTTTACTACAACCATGTACAGTAGTGATGTTCCCCAGAACTTCGAGCTCCGGAGCAGAGCTTCTCTTTTAGGAGCTCCGAAGCAACCCCAGCTCCAGTGCTCCGTCCTACTTTTATACTAATTCCATGAATAATTAAAAAGTGATCGCATAGATTTTTTGTCAGAAATTTTTTGTAAACTAAATTTTTTTCCAAAACTTAATCTTTAAATCAATAAAAATAGTCCCACAAACACAAAATGGAGTAGTGTAAAATGTATTGTAATCTTAAATAAGCCATAAATCGCTCATTTAAGGGGCGGAGCTCCCTCCGCTTAAAATGGCCGTAGTTCCGGAGCATGATTCTAGAGGGTAGGAACATTACTAATGTACAGTATCAGTAGTTAAACAATATTTAAAACATGTTTAATTAGATTAAGACTATTATGAACTGAAAATAATAGGTTAAATCTTATCGAAGAGTTGTGCGTGTAGCGTTGAACCGTTTTGATCATAGTTCATAATAAAATTTTAAAGAAAGAAACTGCAAAACTCAGAATATTTTCTAATTATAATTCGGGTACGTTTTTTAAAGATTCCACAACGTTAGAATTTTCAAAAACGAATTCATAATGGATACTAGATATAGGATAGGAATAGAAAAAAACATAACGAAATAGCTAAGAAATCCAAATTTCAAAAACTTTCTTATCTGTAAATTCTAAAGTGATTAGTTTATTTTTTAACAAACACTTAAACTGGCTGTTTTGGTTTGACATAAGAATTTGAAAAAGCTGCGTTAACGCCAGTAATAAAATTAGGGATACAGTAGGAAGGATAGGGCCCATCTCTATTAGCCTTGAAATTTTGATCTCTCCGTTTTGAAAAAAGTCTATGGGCCACCAGCCACTTCTTTTCTTCCCAAAATTTCATTCCGTGGGACCATAGGTGGGCAACCTCTCGGATTTTTTTGGGGGGTATACCCGACCTCCGAAATTGGAGGGGGGAGGTGGTGTCCCAAAAAATTTTTTGGGGGTATACCCCAAATACCCCATTTTTAGTACAAGGACCCCCCAAATTTTAGGGGTGGTGTCCGGGGTACCCTCAAATTTTAGGGGTGTCGGCTATAATCGGGATTTTTTTTTGGGGAGGGGTATAACCCTCCCCCAACACCCTCCTGCCCACCTATGCGTGGGAGACTTTACCTGCTTCTTGAATTCTCAGACTAAATTCCCCCCTCCCGCTTCCTCTACTTCTTAATTAATTTTTGGACACAATTTTTTATTATACAGTTACAACTAAAATTTGGTTTTTATTAGGCTTACCTATACACCAGCTCCGACCTCAATTTAGTATAGTTAACATAAAAATATGTGCAAAGTGTACTGATGAAAAAAAATGTTTTTTTCTCTTGGATAATAATGCTACTTACTCCCTTACAGACTTAACTTTCAAACAATCGACATTTCTTATCGGCGAGAAATAAATCTTTTTAAAGAAAGTAAAGAATAAATTTTTCGAAGAACTGAGGCAAAAAGATTTTCCCCAATCCCATTTTGACAGCCGATACTTACCATTTCACCAGCTTGGCCACGCAAGCGTCGTTGAACTCGGAACATTCGGCCAAATTCAGATGGCGCAAGTTGTCCAGGGTCGGGCCAGCCCGGATGGCTGGATCGAACAGACACCCCAATGCCTCCGCACCAAAGTCCACCCCTTTACGGAGGTGCAAATGTTTTAAACTTCGGAATTCTCGCAAATAGCCCAGGGCGGAATCGCTTAGCGTATCACAGAATGAGACAGCCAGAAGGGAAAGTTTGGTGCATCCGGTCAGCATAAATACAGAAATGTCAGTGAGTTCCGCCCCATCCAAATAGAGCCGCTCCAGGCTGGATTGCTGATGCGAAACCAACTCTTTAATTGCACTAAAATATATTAATAAAATATATTATTATTTTTAATTTAAGTAGTTTACGAGAATATTCATTATTACAAGATGATTACCATAGGGGAGAAAAGCATAGAGAGAAGATCAGAGTAAAGTTTAAAATTTTGCCTTCCCAGCCTTAAAATATCGGATGCCCTCCCCAAAAAAATACTATTTTTATATTAATTACTAATTAATCACTAATATATAATTAATTCCGTATTAATAACAGATTATAAATGTCGAGCGAAAATGTACTTTTAATACCATAATATAATTGAAAAAGAAAATAGTAGCTTACTAATCTGAAATTGTGCTGATGCCATCGATATTGAGCATTTTGATATGTTTTAATTTCGTGGCAAGCAACGCGATTCCATCGTCAGTCACGTTCTTGCAGTGGGATATGCAAATTTCTTCTAATTGAGGCCAGCCTTGGCAGATAACTTCAAGCGATTTATCGGTTATCTGAAAAAATTCACGCAAATTGTCGACATAGAAAGTAGTACTCCTCCAATAATAAACCACACTGTCCACGGAAATTTGCATAAATTAAAATGTTTTTTATTGATTCATGCGCATTTAGATAAATTGAGTTATGCCAGTGGCAAATTTTTTTCCACGGAAATTAACTTGAAGTTCCATAGAAGGTATTCCACGATAATAAGAGTACCGTTTAAATGGATTATTCTAAAAGTGTGTCATTACAATAGCTAGCATACGCCGACATCAGTTTTTATAAAGAAGTTAAACATTTTTTTATATGGTACGACCAAAAATATATAATATACCGAAAAATGTGCAACTCCTATATAAAAAAAGTACAGAAAAGGTGGCCTTTATAATGAGCCTCTCCATTTAAATGACACTCTCCACTATAATGGCATAGTAGCCATTTTAATTCGGCGAGTTAAAATGGAGAGGAAGCTATTATAATAGCCATTTATTGACTTAATTTCACTCATATATACTCACAAGTCTAATACTGTCCGGGCCGCACGAATTTCCCCGTGTTGGTTTAATACTGTCCAACACGCAGAAACTCGTGCGGCCCGGACAGTATTAGACTTGTGAGTATATATGAGTGAAATTAAGTCAATAAATGGCTATTATAATAGCTTCCTCTCCATTTTAACTCGCCGAATTAAAATGGCTACTATGCCATTATAGTGGAGAGTGTCATTTAAATGGAGAGGCTCATTATAAAGGCCACCTTTTCTGTACTTTTTTTATATAGGAGTTGCACATTTTTCGGTATATTATATATTTTTGGTACGACTAGGTAGTCACAAGTAGTCAGGCAGGAAAACTACTAAATACAAAAGAACCAAACAATTATGATGATGAAGAGTAATTCATCAAATAAAAAGAAGAGGATCAAAATAACAAACTACACCATGAGATTCATTACCATTAAAAACAATTATGCAAAAAATCAAGATTATCGTTTATTATTATAGCTTTGTTTTAATTGTTTATTACGCAATTATTCTTTTTTATTTAATTAGCTTTAAATAATCATTTGACTTGATTTCTGGGTCTATGACATCAGTTTTTTTTAACAAACAAAAATAATTTCTTTAATGTAAGTTTTAGTAACTGAATTAAAGTCGGCCAGGGGCCTATTCATAGGTGAGAAACGGGGGAAGGGCAGGATGGGGTCCACGCGTCCACCCCCCCCTAGTCTCGAAATTTTGGGACCTCCTCCCCTAGACAAAAATCTAGGCCCCCCTCCCCCCAAATTTCTGAATTTTTTACCCCTGAACCTCCTCTAGAATTTGAAATTTGACACCCCCCTCTCAGAGACGTAGCCAGAGTTTCATTTGGGGGGGGGGGGGGCGGATTGTAGTACAAAAAAAAATTTCGGGTGGGGGGGAGCCCCCCTTAATTTTTGAAAACGTTAAAAAGCAGAGATAAACGTGGATAAAGCTGTATAATACACTGTTTTTGACCTAATAACCTATTATCTAATGTTTTTAGCGGTAAAAACATGTTTTCTTAGTTAAAAATTATACAATAGCACACCTTGGCAGAGCCTGGATTTCACAAAAAAGGAATTTAGAGACTTTTCCTTAGCTACACCCACATTGTAAACCAAAGCACATAAGCAGCATCTCGACTCCATGTTTTTTCGGGTACCTACCTACCCAGACCTGTGCACTGCCCCCCCCCCGGGGTTATAATGGGGGGGCACGGGGGCAGGGGCGTAACCAGGATTTCGGAAAGATGGGGTTGTACTCCATACAAATTTTTCGAAAGGGGGAGGGGGTTGTACTCCAAATTTTCAAAATACCCAAAAAAAAACATTAAAAAAGGGTAAATTTTTTGTGCTTCGCGCAAAGTGATTCTTTTTGCTGTTATTTGCATTGTTTTTTTAAATTAAACTTGAAAAATTTTCGGCTTAAAAAGGTATAACATTAAAAATCGTGCGATAGCACGAAAAAATTTTAAAAATTTGTCTTTGAAATTCATTAAAAACATCACTTAAAAGTTGTAAAAAGGTATACAAATGTCGAGCGCTGAGCGGAGCGAAGCGCGAGAAAATTTTTTAAAATTAAACTGTGTAGTGTAAAATGTATTGCAGACCTGTGCACTGCCCCCCCCCGGGGTTTAAACGGGGGGGGGGCATTTTCAAAACGTGCACAGGTTTGCCTACCTATATGAAAAAAAATCCGAGCCCATGCTATAGGCGGCTGGAAAAATTAGGAGGGGGAGGTACATAAATCAACCAATATGATTGTTTGTTTTGATTTCTGTGTAGTACTTATTACTTATAAAAAATATTGTACTAACTTTGAAATAACATTAGCATTAGGCAAGATAAATAGCGAGATATATAATATATATCTCGCTATTTATGTCACAATGAAAATTATATCACATTAAAATCCACATTGAGCCAAAAAGTTGTTGGCTCATTCTGTCCTGAATAAAAGAATGAGCCAGAATTGTTTCATTCATTATGTCAATATGGCTGAAAAATGCAAACCAATGTGGCTCGTTCTGTAAGCTGAGTTGCTCATTTGGCTCAGAATGAAACTTTCATTTTCTACCCCTTTTAGCTTTATTTGAATGTGGCTCTTTATGTCACAAGATGCTAAATGTGGTTCTGAACCTAAAACGTTAAAAAAAATTTTTTTGAAATTTTGCATGTGGCTCATTATGTCAGAGCAACGACGATATGTACACTATAGAAAGTGACCGCTGAGTAAATTGTAAATTAATAAACGGCCTCAAGTACGGCCACCGGCTGTTATTTTTGCCATGCGCACAGTTAGATTAACGGTGTGATTAGATTAGCTACGCAACCTAAACGGATTGATCAATCCGTTAAGTTAGATTATCCAATCGATACTGCCAGTATGTTTTAACTATTGTAATTGTGGTGGAAATCGTTGAACTTAGATTAACCTTAGACTGATTGAATCTTCAGCATACCACCAGAGGACTGATGAAAAATTGCTGATTTGATAAAAAAAAGTTACTAAAAATTACTATTGAAAAAAAAAAATTGGTACCAAACCGTCGACACCTTCCAAGTTGACGTATTTAACGTTGGGACACTGGTCAACGAAAAAATCCACCACAACCAACTCCAAACCGCTGTTGAAACCCAAGTCCAACACTTCTAGTGCCGGCAGGTACGGTATCATCCCACTCACCACGATCTTCAAAATTTTAATTCATTTTATTTTGACTTTATTCAAATCTAATTTATTATTAATTATTTTCTGTCATTATATCGAAATATAAAATTAAATTGTTTAAAACTTTAATACTTACTTTTGAATATTATTATAAGTTAATTTGCTTTTGTAAATTCTTTTTTTTTTTTTTGTTTTGATTTACATTTTTAAAACGTTAAATTAAAAACAACCAAAATTCCTTACATGAAAACGTACAAACATTGTGCTATTAAAAAATCGCGTCTTAAAACACAAATTTTCATATTAATCTAAAACTTTTAATCAAAACGGAAACAATGTCAAATTGCCCAAAAATCAACCAAAAATTTTTGTAAAATACCTAATCATAGCATTTAGTAATAGATAATGTTCTTGGGAAACGTAGTCGTAGAATAAATTTCAGTACAAGAACGGAAGTAAAAAACATTTTATTATTAAAGCAAGCTTTCGGTACGTACTGGTACCATTTTCAGGCGATTCCTAAAACGAAACAAGATATAAGTTCAAGATAAAATAACAAGTATAAAACATATCGATAAATAGTTCACACAATTAAAAAACATGATAAGAAAAAAAATTGGTGGTAAGTATTTTAAAAATATATAGGACGATTTTTTTAAAATGGTAGAATTTGAAACTAAAAAGATAGGTAAACTGTAATAATAAAAAAGGAACAAGTGTAAAACGATTAAAAAGTACAAGAAATGTTTAAAAAGTTTTGAAAAAACAAACGAATTGGACGATTATGTAAAAAAAGAAAAGAGGGTTGTACACAAGGAAGGTTAGGTAAAAAAGAAAAGGGAGGAAAAACACGAAACACGAAGTTAATCAAGACTAAGCAAATAATAACAACGGCGCAGACGATTTTTGACTATTACGATTTGGATTGAGTTTGTTAATATACAAAGACTCAGTTGTTTCGAGTTAGCCAGGTGCAGTTTTGTTTTAGAAATCGCCTGAAGATTATACCAGTACGTACCGAAAGCTTGCTTTAAATAAAATGTTTTTTACTACCGTTCTTGTACTGAAATATCGATTTCAAAATATCAAATTTTATATGGTACTAACGTAAAAAACAGATTGCTTTACGTCAAGGTTTTTTACAATATTAAAATAATAAAACTGTTTACAACATTTTAAAAAATTTTATAAAAGAAAGACATTTGTTTTAAATAAAAGAAAATATATTTAAAACTTAAACATAATTATGATCTTTCCCATCATGATGTCTGTTGTTCTCATCTCTGAATGAAATTAATATTTTTATGGTTGTTTTTCCAATTTAACGTTTTAAAAATGTCATATCTTATTAAAACTAAAAAAAAATAACAAAACCGACATTTATAAAATTGCAAAACTTAAATTTAAAAAAAAATAATAAAAGAATTAATTAATCCGCTAAGTTTTGTGAAATTGAATTTTTGAAATTGTTTTGTTCTGTGAAATTGTTCCGCTAAGTTCTGTAAAAACTGCTCGCTGCGCTATAAAATAATGTCTTTCTTCGCCAATAGTTACAGGGCTCAAAAGTTTGTCATGCGAATCTTTAACACTCACGAAATCTACTGGATTAATGAAAGTATTAATAAATGTTTTTCTTACTTCAGGACAATTAAGCGGTTGGCTTTTGACATAAAACGCCAAGTTTATCAGAGATTTGGAGATTTTATTGAGCAATGCTTTCACATCCCATCTGTGCATAACAGAGTCTAGGCGCAAATCCACTTTCTTCCACAAAAAAGGATTGAACGCTACCGCGTGCCAACTTTTCGAGGATACAAACGAAATCTAAATCAAGCAAAAATATCATAAATAGTGCTCAGCTGCAGAAAACGTTCTAAATTTAACTCAACAAATAGGAGCAAAATTTAAAATAAAAAAAAACAAATTATTATCTTGTCTTGACGTAAAGTGAATTGTTATCAATTTTTGCCTTAAAAAATGTAACCAGAATGTCGTAATAATTATACAATACACACTAAAAATTAAGAGTATGCCGAAACATTCATTTTCTGTTTTTCATCAAGAATCATGGGAAAAAAGTTTTTTACTGTTACGATTTTCATAATTTGCTCCTTTTTGTTGAGTTAAATTTAGAACGTTCTCTGCACTGAGCACTCTTGATGATATTTTTGCTTGATTTAGATTTCGTTGGTGTCCAAAAGTTGGCATGCGCTGGCGTTCAATCCTTTTTTGTGGAAGAAAGTGGATTTGCGCCTAGACTCTGTTATGCACAGATGGGATGTGAAAGCATTGCTCAATAAAATCTCCAAATCTCTGATAAACTTGGCGTTTTATGTCAAAAGCCAACCGCTTAATTGTCCTGAAGATAAGAAAAAAAACATTTATTAAATACTTTCATTAATCCAGTAGATTTTCGTGAGTGTTAAAGATTCGCATGACAAACTTTTTGAGCCCTGTAACTATTGGCGAAAAAAGACATTATTTTATAGCGCAGCGAGCAGTTTTTACAGAAAACTTAGCGGAACAATTTCACAGAACAAAACAATTTCAAAAATTCAATTTCACAAAACTTAGCCGGATTAATTAATTCTTTTATTATTATTTTTTAAATTTAAGATTTTGCAAATTTTATAAAATGTCGCTTTTGTTTTTTTTTTAAAATTTTTAATAAGATATGTCATTTTTAAAACGTTAAATTGGGAAAAACAACCATAAAAATATTAATTTCATTCAGAGATTGAGAACAACAGACATCATGATGGGAAAGATCATAATTATGTTTAAGTTTTAAAATATAATTTTCTTTTATTTAAAACAAATGTCTTTCTTTTATAAAATTTTTTAAAAATGTTGTAAACAGTTTTATTATTTTAATATTGTAAAAAACCTTGACGCCCTAACAGCCTGTTTTTTACGTTAGTACCATATAAAATTTGATATTTTGAAATCGATATTTCAGTACAAGAACGGGTAGTAAAAAACATTTTATTTAAAGCAAGCTTTCGGTACGTACTGGACCTTATAATCTTCAGGCGGATTTCTAAAACAAAACTGCACCTGGCCTAACTCGAAACAACTGAGTCTTTGTATATTAACAAACTCAATCCAAATCGTAATAGTCAAAAATCGTCTGCGCCGTTGTTATTATTTGCTTAGTCTTGATTAACTTCGTGTTCCCTGGTTTTCCTAGTATATGTACTGAAACCAAGGTAGACCA
>JASAMX010032887.1:0-53165 GCA_030248175.1 Microlaimidae sp. YZB2_3
ATTTGCTTTTAAACTTAACGTTTCAAAGTAATTGTGGTGGTGGGCGTTATTTAATGAAAAATTTATCAAAATTTAAAAAAGTAAAAAAGCTTTTAAACAATGTTTTTTAAAAAAGTTTTAAATCAATGGGAAAAAAAGGTCAAAACTTTTTTTGGCAGATTTCCGGAGCATAAATAATTTTAAAAAACAACTTGTATTTAAAAACCTAAAAAAAAAAACCTTAAACTTTAAAACCGTTTGTAACTTAATTATTCCGAATTCAAGTTTATTTAATTCCCTCTAAATTATTATTTAAATTAGTTTAATTATTTTTTCTAATTAATTAATTAATTATTTTTGAATTATTTTAATTATTTATTTAAAACCTTATTTAATATAATAAAAACCATGTCAAATTGTAAATTGATTGTTATTTTGTTTATTTTTTTGATTAAATCTAAATGTCTACTAATAGTGTTGAATTCTGGGAATATATCAAAACAAACATATGTTTATGTTTTAATATTAAAAAAAAAAAAAAAAAAAAAAACGTCACCAATTAGGATACAATGTATTCATTGTAGCTACATGCAAGGCGCTTATTTTGTTTACATTAATTAAAAAAAGTATAACAAAAAAGATACATACACCTGGTTTGATCACCTTCCTACCCTCTGCCCCCCCCCTCTGCCTTTCTTCCCCTTTAAAGCGGAGAGAATTTCTGACCCATAAATGAGCGGTTTGAAACTTAAGATTTAAACAAAAAATACATTTTAAATTCCTCTATCTGTATTTTTATCTACTATCCTTATTGGTCCCAAAAACTGGGGCTGCTCCATAGTTTTTAAAAGCGGAGCTCTAAAACTCAAAATATCTGGTATACCCATATCAATCTGCTGGAACACTGATAAATCAAATCAATTTGAGGATATTTCATCAGTTATGCACTGTGATTTTGAAGTGGTATAATTGTTTTCTTGTTTTATTTTATGTCAGATACATTAATAAAAAATAGCTAGGCCCCCACCCATAGTAAAACATCAACACATACCTACATTAACAAATAATTACCACGAATAATTTATTTTGTATTATGTGTTTTTGCACGCGAATTAATCACAACATTTGATATTAATCCCCCCCCCCCCCAAACTTAAAAAAAAAAAAAAAAACCACACTTTATGGCTAGATTGGGAACATTTTATAACAAAAAAAATGTTATTCTTTGTGACACCCGCCCGGTAAAAAGTATTTTTTATTTTCTATTATTTTTGTTATTTGAGATATTTATATAAAATTTATCTCTGTTTTTTATTTGATCAAGAAGGAAATAAAAATACATCAAATAAATAAACCGCCGACTCTGGTAATTCAATTTTTTTTTTCATTTAAACCCCACTATTGGGAGCAAAAGGTGTCTTACCAAAAAAGTTAGAAGGGTGCGATGTAATAGCTATCTGCACCCTGTTCACCTTGTTATCTGAATTTCATAAAACGATATATGTCCATGTAAACAACCAATCGCTTTATTATTTTGTATCTACAAATGTTAAAATTGTAATAGTTTAAAATATATAACTTTTAAGCTAAATTTACTCGAGTCGTTAGTGAATAGGTTTTCTAGCCGAGGGGTTACAAGAACCACTAAATTTGAAAGCCGCATCAGCCAAACTTCAAATTCCGAATTTCTCAAAACAAACAAAAATTTCTTGCCAATAAACCCTCAAAACTATATTTTTGATATATCTTGGAATGGTTTAAACAAAAAGTCCCAAATTTCTGATAATAACTTTTAAACTTTTTAAACTGCGAATTATTTTTTGAATATCTTAAATCATTTTAGTCTATAAATAATCAATTTCTAGTTTTGAAGCAACTGTCTAGCCCGGTTTACTTATAATCTATTCCGAATGGCTCAAATTGCATTACTAAAACTAAAAAAATCCTTTCTAAAAAATTCAAAATTAAAGCGCCGTTTATGTAATTTTTCGCTTGGTATTTATATATTGATTTTTTGCGAAAATAAACGGGAATCCGTATTTGTTTATTGCTTTTATTCTTATTTTTTTCAAATAAAAAAAATAAAAGAATTATTACAAAACGCAAACTGAATATTAATTTATTTTTTAAAAAAGGAGAAGACTAATAGGATCAGTATTCTTTAAAATTAATTTCTGTTTACGGGTTTTATCCCCTAAGTTACGATTGTTAGATTGGAAGCTTCAGTAAATGTTACAAGTTCAAATATTGCCGCTCCCCCGTTACAGCGCGCTCCAACCAATTTTTATTAACCTGTTTCCGCTACTAATCTTTTTTCCGGTTACAACCATGAAACCCCCCAGCGAAAAAAGCAAAACATAATCAGTTCCGTGAATACCCCCTTTATTTTTCCATTTTTTTCTGATGCCAGGGGTTACGACTTCGTTTCAGCCTGAAGAACACCCCCCTTACCCTCCCGCGACGGTTCTACATAAAAATTATTTTGTTTTTTTTTTTATTTTTTGTTTATGAAAACCAAATAGCAGGTAAATAACAAATCACGTAGCAATAAATCAAAAACGTTTGCTTTTTTTTCAAATTAAAAATCCATCTAACTAAATTGGCATGTTTCAAACAGAATCTAGTTTTTCATTGTTTATAAATGTATCATCATTTTCCTCGATTTATCAGTTTTCATCACTCCCATAGTAGTAATTTAATGGACGACGAGAAAATTATGGAAAGAAAATCAGTTTTTTTGTCCAAATATTATGTGTTTTATTTTCATGCATTTTTAGTTAGATAAACGTTAATAATTCTTAAAATACTCAGGCAAATAAAAAAGTATTATTACAAACTTAATAAATATCATGACTCAG
Source organism: Microlaimidae sp. YZB2_3 (assembly GCA_030248175.1). Lineage (NCBI taxonomy): Eukaryota > Metazoa > Nematoda > Chromadorea > Desmodorida > Microlaimidae > Microlaimidae sp. YZB2_3. The sequence continues at coordinate 2,838 of JASAMX010032887.1, forward strand.
CACAAACGCATATAAGAAGGATCCCTTTACCATCACATATGGCATTTAACCAATTAAGAGTGTAAAATATGAAACAATGATATTAGCCCATATTTTTAAAACCTAACATTTTAACTATTAAAGGTGCTGATTACAATGAAGTTATAATAACTTTACTGGGCAATACGAAAAGTTTCACGTTTTATTTAATGACGTCGACAAAACTAAAGGCTCAAAACAAGAAACATCAAAAAAAAAAATTATACGTGCATACGTGGACTACAGAAAACTGAACTAACAGATCTTTGTGAATAGATTTTCCACGGGAAAATTGCAAATTTTGTAATTTTAATAAATAACAATGATAAAAAGTTTATATGAGTAGATGCACAAGACGGACTTTCTTGAATTCATAGTTGTAAATTACTAGAATAGCCAAAAAACTATAAAGGAGTAATTCATTAGTATTATTATACAAATGTTAAATTTGAAAAAAAAGAAAAAAATAGTAAAATGGGCTACAATACCAAAAATATGATAAAAATGACATTTACAAAAAAAAGACTAAACAATAGTGTTGTTACAGTATTACTGACTGATTTCGAAACCTTCCAGTACCACTCATTTTAGTTCCAGTACAATACTGTCACTGTACTCCTATTAAAAAATTCAAAAAATAAAATAATGGTGCTGTACTGTACTGTATTAAAATTCCCGTTATAAAAATTATTAATATTGCTGTATTAAATAAAATTAGGAAGTTAGAAAAATATTGGTACTCAAATCGATTTTGGTTCCGTTCCAGTACCAGTAGTGATAAACAGGTTTAACGCAAACAAAATCTCGACTGGTGTTTCTACGCAAGCGTAATGGATGCAGTCAAAATTCGTATTTTATTCTTGTAAAGCACTGCAAAGTTATGCGATACATTTTTTCACAAAGATTTATTGATTAGCGCAATTATTTTGTATATAAAAATATCAAAAATTTATATAAAGTACCGTATAATTTTAAATCATGAATTTCAATGTTCACCTGTTTTTGATTAAAAATTTCAATTTAAATCTTAATATTATTTTAATGCGTCTTACATATTATTTTAATGCGTCTTACAAAAAACCAAAGACTGTCCGAAATTCATATGACTACGTTTTGAAAACAAAATAGATCAACAGAACATTAATTTGTTTTTGTAAGAAAATGAACAATTCGCAATTTTATTGAACGTTAGTAATTTGTTCTTTAAAAAGGCATTAGTTTTGCGCAAATTTTTGGTTAAGCTTTGAAGTCATACAGAAAATTGCCTTTTAAGCTTTGAAAAAAAACTTCGCTCCAAAGCTCCAATCAACATCACCAAGAATATGTATTCTTGACATCACTTATTAAAAATATTTTAAAGTTTTGAAAATTAAGAACACAAATTAATAAATTTACTGTAAAAACCTTAGGGCGGGCTTTTAAGGGTTGTTAAGTGCTTGTTATCTAAACAAATACCAAAATACTGCATGTTGATTTAAAAATTGGAAATTAGTTTTGATAATACGCGCTCCAAACCACCTGATTGGCTAAAACACCTGATTCGCTTGGAATCACGAGCGAATTGGCGTGCCCAGGGGGGGGGGGGGCGGGGGGAGGAGACGGGAGGCGGCCGGCCCTCCTCCCTTTCCAAGTTCGGCAAAGCTGGGTTTTTTTTTGTAAGGCCATTTTACCTTTGCGTTTTTTTAATTTCAATAAACAAAATTTTTTTTCTTACTAATTCAAAAACTTTTCTGATGTGTTTCCAAAAAACATATTCACCGCGGTTACTTTGGCACGGATCGGTAGCACAATCGGTACAATATTATTTGTGTCTTTTTATCACTGTTCACATTATTTTCAAATTTTATGAAAATATACCTATTAATTCATGCAACAATGATATTTAAGTTTTAACGTAGATTTGTTATCGTAAAAAATATTTTTATTCTTTTTATAGTTTTAACTAATTTTGATCAAACGTGTACAGTAATTAATCGGTACACTCCATTCACGCTATTGATTAATTAATTATATCGATTCCCTGCTGGAAATCTAGCCAGCACGGATCGGCTGATTTTAAGATAAAACACAGATTATTTAATAATAATACTTAAAATTTTATTTTTTTGCAATATTTTAAATCTTAATATATAAATATGCTTAATTTTTTTCCAAGTTAAAATTTTCAAAGCTAAAAAACTAGTTTGGTTCTTTTTATCGATCTGTCCTGGAAATCTAGCCAGCACGGATCGGGTGATTTTAAATTAAAACACAAATTAATAAATAATAATACTAAAATATTATTTTTTGCAATATTTTAAATCGTAATGTATAAATATGCTTAATTTTTTTTTTTCCAAGTTAAAAGTTTTCAAAAAGAAAAAGTTGCTTTTGTTTTTTTTACTATTACAAAAAAATTTATTAAATCTTGCAACTAAGATATTTTATTTTAACGTAGAATTATTATCATAAAAATATTTTGATTTTTTTATAGTTTTAAGCAATTTTGATTTAATGTGTACAGTGAAAAATCGGTGTATCGGTGTATTAAGGAGGATCAAGATTGAACTTTAGAGGCAATTTTGGCACAGTGTAAGCTCATTTTTAAATCAGAAGAGAGTAAATTCCTAAATCTTTGATAGCATTTGATTTTTCTATTACATGATAACCTAAAGAATGTTTGGACTTTGGGTTATTTTTTCCAAAATGCAAAACATAACTTTTGTTGCATGCTATTTTAAGCTGCCACTCACGAGACCAGGTAAAAAAATTAATAAGTGATTGTTAAAATTCAGTTTTGAATTCATCTTGATTTAAAATTTGATACAATTTAGAATCGTCTGCAAAAATTTTATCTTTGGTAAAACGTTGACTAAACATTCATGTACGTCATTTATATATACAAGAAACAATAATGGACCTAACACACCACTTTGAATTACGCCACTAGAGACAGGTACAAATAGCGATCGACCGGGCCCCCCAGCCCCGGCCCCGGTCCCGGCTTACCCGGCACTTTTTTTCTACCCTGGCCCTGGCCCCGGCAAACGCAATTTTCTGTACCCCCGCCCCGGCCCCGGCAATTTAGCTGTCAAATCAACCGGGGCGAACCGGGGTAAGGACCCCTAAGAATACAAATTTCAAAGCACTTTTTTACAATTTTAAAAAGTGATAAATATATAAAATTTTATTTAAAGAGTTAATGTAATCGCTTCAATATAGAAGGATATTTATTATTTATATTTTAAGAGGGAACGGGACACGAGGGTACTGGACACGAGGGTACTGGACACGAGGGTACTGGACACGAGGGTACTGGACACGAGGGTACTGGACACGAAGGTACTGGGCTTAAAAAAATTGCGTTCACCACAACCTCGCAGCAAAATCGATTCATTATGCAAGGGGGACACGAGGGTACTGGACACGAGGGTACTGACGAGCAAAAAAGATAACCTTCCCGCATAAATCAGGATAAACTTATTGCATAACAATAGTTTGTTTTGCTTAAATATCATAGTTTGTTTGACTGACTTATAAAAGGTAGGATTTTAAAAATAAAACTTTTGAGAAGACATAAAACAAAAATAATAATTTTATAACATTAAAACATTTTCGTGTAATTTGTCTACGTTTTCTTGCATGTTTTTATGTAATAACTAGCTTTAAAAATGCTGAGAATTTATGAGACGACTCTAAAGATAATAAACATTAAGGTTGTTGTTATGCTTTGATTGTACTGTTAAAAAATTTTTGTGGTTATTTTTCGTGGAGTGCAGAATAAATGAATTAATAATTTTGCTAATAATAACTTTTCAAAAACATTTTAGTAAAATATTTTCCGAAAAACAATTGCTTGCCTTTTTTAAGAGTAAATTATTCGGAATTTTTTAAAAGTACAATATTTTTAAAATATTATGATAAAGTTTAGCTTAATTTTTGGGTTTTGCTTAGGCTTAGGGAAATAAAGTTTACCGTGCAATGGGTTTCGAAGACTCCCAAAGATCCGTTGTTTAAATATTTTACTCACGACTCTATACTTAGATTGAAATGGACTCTATACTTAGATTGAAACGCATAAAATATCATACATGAAAAATCTTACAATTGTATGCTTTTTATTAAAAACACATTTTGTTTGCCTTGTCTTAAATGATCAACATGTGTTCAAGTGAATTCCTTAAGCTAGAGTGAATTAAAAAAGGCAAAAATTTATTTTTTACATATCTACTGCTACAATCTATTTTTGCAGAAGTTATTTTTTCCAAAGATTTTATCAAAAAAACTCAATTATTTTAATAAAGAGTCGATGAAAATAGTCTAATTATAAAAATGACAGCAAAAAAAAACTGCAATTCGCTTTGTATTTTCGTACGAGTATATGTTTTAGAAAAAACAGTAATTAAATAACTTTTTGGCGTTCTCATTCCACTCATGATTGTTTAATATTAATTCTTTGGTTTCTTTAAAGGCAGGGTTTCGAAGCTCCAGAGATTCGGAGATAGCTTCAAACATTATCATTGTTTTTATTAAAAAGCGATGGTATAAACTGTGTGTAAAATAACCTTTAAAAATTTCGTGTTTTAGTATGTTTTTTAAACTATTTACGTAGTTTTTTTTATTATTAACTTGTATTATATTTAAAAGAAAAAAAGTTATATATAATTAAAAACCAAGCGATTTTATGTAACGTTTAATTGTCTACACGTTCAAACGATTAAAATTTATTTCAGCTCAGCTCAGCTCATTTAGACTTAAAAATTTACATATTTGTGGCAAACGTATTTTTTCTTAGCTCAGTACCCTCGTGTCCAGTACCCTCGTGTCCAGTACCCTCGTGTCCAGTACCCTCGTGTCCAGTACCCTCGTGTCCTAGAATCATTTTAAGATTTTATTAAAACTCTATTTTAATAAGATTCTTTATTTTAATCATGAGTCATTATTGTAAGAATTTGAATACTTTTTAAGCATTAAAAACCATTTTGTAGATTTCATTTACAAGATTAGGGTTTGACATTAGAAGTCCATTCATGAGACGTATACAATAAATATTAGAGTTATTATAATATCACTGTTTATATCAAACCAAATCAAATCAAATTGTTTATTCTAGTAAAGCAATATCACAACATTTTTAATCAAACAAAAATAAAGAATACTAACACAATTATTAACCTTTTTTTTATCAAAAATATTTAACCCAAGAGAAGTTTCGGCTATGTGTACAGTAAACTTTTAACTAAATTTAAAGAAAAATGATGCGCATCCTACTTCTTGGCGCAAGCTACTTTCTGTGCACACACGAAAAATTTTCTCGCAAAGCGATATTTTGTACACCAAATTCGTTTTTCGACATGTTTACAAAATCGCGGTACAAAATAGTTAAGTCTTGTCTTTACCAGCGACCGTTATGAATGGTTTAAACATTTAGTGTTTTAATTTTCCATTAACCGGCGGCCAATATACACCTTTATTTTTCTGAATAGTAATATCCTTTTTTTTATTTCAGCATAGGGTAGTGCATTTAATTTCGGCACTTTTTCGTTTTTCCAAGTAACTTTTCATGGTGCCCGTTTTCATGTTTAATAGCTTTTTTGAAGCTTTACGATCTGCGTTGCGTCATAAAAGTTTCACTGTACAAAAGTTGTTTTTTTTACTTAATTAAATCAGTTTTAAAAAAAAACGGAAAATTGCCAAAATTAAATGTTTGCATTTAATTTTGGCACTTTCAACATCGATTTTTTCAGTCAAATCATCATTTTCAAAAATTTAAAAACCTATCATTATCTCCAGACAGTTTTCTTTAATTTAAGCTTATACTTGTTGTTCAACGTGTAACTGGCAAAAAGTTACAGCTAAAATGCGAAATGTATCAAAATGAGCAAAATTTGGTAAAAAAGTGCATTTAATTTTGGCACTCTTTAAAAGGACCTCTTAATGAGTTTAAGTGCAGTACTAGCCCTCCGAATTTAAACGTTTTTAACTATTTATACAATTTAACACCCGACTTCTTAATTCAACCCTTTTTTACCTACAACAATATGTGTGCGGAAATTACACTATTTTATTTAATAACGATTGCTCACCACAGACGCTATGTGAGAGAGACCACGGGGAGTAAAAATTCTGAAAATAGACTAAATTTTACCTGGACAGTTTAATTTTTAAACCAATTTATTGCGTAATCATGAAATGCCCATGTTCTAAAACTGAGTAACGAATTTTATTTTTTATAAATCACACAATTTCACATAAAAATATCACAACATAACAAATAAAAAGCTCACGACTGTCAGTCTACATATAATTATCTCTCATTTGAGCTATCAAACGTCATATTAAGTGCAGGATTACCAAAAGATTATAGTCCAAAATTAAAAATGCCCGACTCAATTGGGAAAATCTCGAAATTAAATGCACTACCCTAAAGTGAAAGCCTAAAATTAAAAATTTCAGTCTAATACAGAGTCAAAGTCTAAATAGAAAGCCTAAGGCTTAAAACTATAATAAAAAATAAGGGTAAAAGACGTGAAATATTTATTGTTAAAAATTGATGGGGTATAGTAGAAAAATGCCTTTTATTCTAACAACATGCATAAAATGTACATTAAATCTTTAGTGCTAAAGATGAATTCTATCAGGGTGAAAATAACTAGGTGGTAAAGTATCCACTCATTTTTCAAGAAAATATTACATGGAGAGAAACACCTGATGCAACTTATTCTTCCAGATGGTGAGCGGTTGGTTACAGCCTGAAGGATTTTAACTTTAGTTTTTATACCGAGTGCAAAAAATGATAGAAAATATTATTTTTATATATTTCAAGTTTGATCATGTTTTGACATAGTTCATACATAAAACAATATACATACATGCGAAAATTGGAATACTGAAAATATTTTAGATTACTTGAAAATATTCTAAAATTCATTAAACCTTTAACAGTAAATTAAAATGGGTAAAAAATGTTACACTTGCTGAGATATAAACTTTTTAAATTTAAGGCTGCAATATAAGATTAAAAAAGGGCAGGCACAAGCAAGTGTTTTTGGGATTGGATTTTATTCAGAATAATTTTTGTTTTATTTAAAACACTAAAATATGTATGTAATTAATTATACAAAAAATCAAAGCATTGTGTTTTAGAAAAAGGCATAAGAAAGAGTGAGAATAATATTTTAGCAGTGACTTTTGCCAGATTTGGTTTGCATTCTTCAGAAGTACTGATATTTCAGTAAATAAAATATAATTTTATACAATTTTTAATTAATCTTATTTGAATCGCAAAAATTCTTTTAAAATTTTGTTTTTTTAGAAAACACACCAAAATAAGTAAAAAAAATAACATGTTTCACGCCACGGGGCTAAATCGCCTCATGGCGCAGCGCCAAACATAGTTGAGAACGTGGCAAATTTTGAGATTCATGTTCATCTTGTTCTTCTTTTCTTCTCCAAAAAAAAAAAATATTTTTTTTTCTTTTTTTTGTTATTATTATTATTATTATTATTATTATTATTATTATTATTATTATTATTATTATTATTATTATTATTATTATTATTATTATTATTATTATTATTATTATTATTATTATTATTATTATTATTATTATTATTATTATTTTTATTATTATTATTATTATTATTATTATTATTATTATTATTATTATTATTATTATTAATATTATTATTATAATTATTATTATTATTATTATTATTATTATTATTATTATTATTATTATTATTATTATTATTTTATTATTATTATTATTATTATTATTATTATTATTATTATTATTATTATTATTATTATTATTATTATTATTATTATTATTATTATTATTATTATTATTATTATTATTATTATTATTATTATTATTATTATTATTATTATTATTATTATTTTATTATTATTATTATTATTATTATCATTATTATTATTATTATATTATTATTATATGCTCATTTTAATGTTTTTTTGTTATGTTGATCAAAAATAAAATGGACTCATTGGAAAGAAGAATTAGAATTTTTAGGAGCTTTTTTTCATTTAGGTCTTGTTATGATTTATGATAAAAATAATAAATTGAAAAAAAGAAAATAAAAAGTCTACTTCAGATAAAGCGTTTTGCAAAAGTAAGGATTGTAAGAGCAGACGAGAACAGCCCCCTATAAAGAAAAGCAAGGTTTTAATTGGTGGGCAGAAAGTGAATCAGTTCCAGCGCCATCTGCTTCAACGCGGGAAAAGGCGTAAAAAGAGTACTTTTTTTAATTCTTCCATTACTAATGACAAAATTAATTCAAAAAATTTTATATTAATTCAAAAAAATAATAATTTAGTGGCGGGGAGCGCCACTGCTTGGAGCGCGTACAGCGACCAAGCATCAAGCAATATATTAGGAACGGGGGAAAATTTTTAGTAATTTATGTTCATCTTCTTCTATTTATTATTATAATTCTAACGCTTATTATCTTAAAATCAATATTTTTTCATCGTTCATGTGGCGATTTAACCCTGCGGTACCACACCAACTATAATCAGAAAATCTGGATAAAATTTGTAATTCTTATTGTAATTTTAAATTTGTAATTTTTTATTCCAAAAAAATTGCAATCATCGGTGGCGCGGGAGCGCCCACTGCAATTTAACCCACGGCACCGCGCCAACTATACTTAGAGAACGTGAGTAAAGTTTGTAATTCATGTTTATCATATTCTTATTATTATTATTTTTACTTTAAAAATTATAATTGCAATCATTGGCGCACGGCTTTGCGCCAACTATATTTAGAGAACGAAGGTAAATTTTGTCTAAAGCGCACTGCACCGCGCTAACTATAATTAAACAATGTGGGTAAATTTTGTTTTTAATGTCATTAGTTGTTCTTCTTATTATTATTTTTATTTAAAAAATTATTTATTTCGGAACGGAATGATTTTAAACATATGTCATTGCGAGTAAAATATTTTATTAGGGGTATTTTTTTAATTTAATTTTAAAAAGTGGTTGATTAGCTTGAAAAATGCTCTAAGACTAGAGCAGGGAAGGGTTGGATTTTCCAAGGTATGTAGAGAAGAAAAGATGTGGAGAGTTGAGATGGAATTATGTGGATATAGGAAATTTGATTTTTTTAGCAATGCTATAATAAAAATTTTATTATGATAATGATTTGTTTATACATTGATCAATCAAGGCATGTTAGTTTTTTTAGTTTTGATGAAATGTCAATTGAATCATTAGTCACACAATCTTTGAAAGTAGGTTTTTTGCTAAATTATAAATTAAATTAAATTATTATTAAAATTTTTAAATTTATTAATTAATTATTAATAAAAATATAAATAATCTTTTTTTCTTTATAAATAAAAAAAAAAAAAATAAAATTAAAGTTATTTAGTAAGAGAGAAAGAAAAAAAAATAGAGTTTGTGGAGTATGTTTTAGAGTAATAAACATAAAAATATAAATTAAAATTAGAAAAGTAAATTATAAATATTTATATTTTTTTTTTTTTTAAATAAATAAATAAAATTTTTAAATTTAAATTTACTAAAAACACCAAAAAACAGCACAGAGTTATCCACAGATATTTAGACATCCAAAGCTTCACCACCGTAACCAAAAAAACAAAAAAACCAAACACAAGAAAAAACACAACAAAAGCCACCAAAACAAACTAAACAAAAATGAAGAAAAAGAACAAAAAAAAAGCTTAACCAAACTCTAAAAAAACCACAAAAAAAAAGAAAACCAAAAAAGAGCCAAAGAAAGAAAAAACAAGACAAGAAACATAAAACCACCACATAACACAACCGCATTAGAATAATAAAATAATATAATAATAATAATAATAATAATAAAAAAAAAAAAAAAAAAAAAAAAAAAAAAAAAAAAAAAAAAAAAAAAAAAAAAAAAAAAAAAAAAAAAAAAAAAAAAAAAAAAAAAAAAAAAAAAAATAAAAAAAAAATAATATAATAATATTATTATTATATTTATAATAATAATAATAATAATAATAATAATAATAATAATAATAATAATAATAATAATAATAATAATAATAATAATAATAATAATAATAGTGAGATAATAATAATAATAATAATAATAACAACAATAGGAAGAAGATATGATGATGATGATGATGATATATATATATATATATATATATATATATATATATATATATGATGATGAGAAGGAAGAAGAAGATGAACATGAATCTCAAAATTTACCACGTTCTCAACTATGTTTGGCGCTGCGCCATGAGGCGATTTAGCCCCGTGGCGTGAAACATGTTATTTTTTTTACTTATTTTGGTGTGTTTTCTAAAAAAACAAAATTTTAAAAGAATTTTTGCGATTCAAATAAGATTAATTAAAAATTGTATAAAATTATATTTTATTTACTGAAATATCAGTACTTCTGTAGTATGTAAACCAAATCTGGCAAAAGTCACTGCTAAAATATTATTCTCACTTTTTCTTATGCCTTTTTCTAAACCACAATGCTTTGATTTTTTGTATAATTAATTACATACATATTTTGATGTTTTAAATAAAACAAAAATTATTCTGAATAAAATCCAATCCCAAAAACACTTGCTTGTGCCTGCCCTTTTTTTAATCTGATATTGCAGCCTTAAATTTAAAAAGTTTAATTCTCAGCAAGTGTAACATTTTTTTACCCTTTTTAATTTACTGTTAAAGGTTTAAAGAATTTTAGAATATTTTCAAGTAATCTAAAATATTTTCAGTATTCCAATTTTCGCATGTATGTATATTGTTTTATGTATGAACTATGTCAAAACATGATCAAACTTGAAATATATAAAAATAATATTTTCTATCATTTTTTGCACTCGGTATAAAAACTAAAGTTAAAATCCTTCAGGCTGTAACCAACCGCTCACCATCTGGAAGAATAAGTTGCATCAGGTGTTTCTCTCCATGTAATATTTTCTTGAAAAATGAGTGGATACTTTACCACCTAGTTATTTTCACCCTGATAGAATTCATCTTTAGCACTAAAGATTTAATGTACATTTTATGCATGTTGTTAGAATAAAAGGCATTTTTCTACTATACCCCATCAATTTTTAACAGTAAATATTTCACGTCTTTACCTTATTTTTATCTAGTTTTAAGCCTTAGGCTTTCTATTTAGACTTTGACTCTGTATTAGACTGAAATTTTTAATTTTAGGCTTTCACTTAGGGTAGTGCATTTAATTTCGAGATTTTCCCAATTGAGTCGGGCATTTTTAATTTTGGACTATATCTTTGGTAATCCTGCACTGAATATGACGTTTGATAGCTCAAATGAGAGATAATTATATGTAGATGACAGTCGTGAGCTTTTTATTTGTTATGTTGTGATATTTTCATGTGAAATTGTGTGATTTATAAAAAATAAAATTGTTACTCAGTTTTAGAACATGGGCATTTCATGATTACGCAATAAATTGGTTTAAAAATTAAACTGTCCAGGTAAAATTTAGTCTATTTTCAGAATTTTTACTCCCCGTGGTTCTACATAGCGTCTGTGGTGAGCAATCGTTATTAAATAAAATAGTGTAATTTCCGCACACATATTGCTGTAGGTAAAAAAGGGTTGAATTAAGAAGTCGGGTGTTAAATTGTAGTTTTAAATAGTTAAAAGACGTTTAAATTTGTAGGGGTCCTAGTACTGCACTTAAATTCGATTAAGGAGGTCCTTTTAAAGAGTGCCAAAATTAAATGCACTTTTTTACCAAATTTTGCTCATTTTGATACCATTTCGCATTTTAGCTGTAACTTTTTGCCAGTTACACGTTGAACAACAAGTATAAGCTTAAATTAAAGAAAACTGTCTGGAGATAATGATAGGCTTTTAAATTTTTGAAAATGATGATTTTTTGACTGAAACACAATCGATTGTTTGTAAAGTGCCAAAATTAAATGCAAACATTATTTTAATTTTGGCAATTTTCCGTTTTTTTATATATTTGATTTAATTAAGTAAAAAAAAACAACTTTTATACAGTGAAACTTTTATGACGCAACGCAGTATCGTGAAAGCTTCAAAATGAGCTATTAAACATGAAAAGCGGGCCATCCAGTGAAAAGTTACATTGGAAAAACGAAAAAGTGCCGAAATTAAATGCACTACCCTATGCTGAAATAAAAAAAGAGGATTATTATCTGATTCAGAAAAATAAAACTGTCATATGTGGCCGCCGGTTGGAATGGAAAAATTAAAACACTTTTAAATGTTTTAAAGCCATTCATAACGGTCGCTGGTTACAAGACAAGACTTGAACTAGTTTTTTGTACGCGGCGATTTTGTAAACATGTCGGAAAAACGAATTTGGTGTACAAAATATCGCTTTGCGAGAAAATTTTTCGTGTGTGCACAGAAAGTAGCTTGCGCCAAGAAGTAGGATGCGCATCATTTTTCTTTAAATTTAGTTAAAAGTTTACTGTACACATAGCCGAAACTTCTCTTGGGTTAAATATTTTTGATAAAAAAAAGGTTAATAATTGTGTATAGTTTTCTATTATTTTTTTGTTTATTTGATTTTAAAATTTTGTTGTGATATTGCTTTACTAGAATAAACAATTTGATTTTTATTTTGGTACTTGATATAAACTTTTTTAATGATTTATTATAATAACTCTAATATTTTTTATTGTATACGTCTCATAGAATTTTTTTGGCCACTTCTAATGTCAAACCCTTTTCTTGTAAATAAAATCTACAAAATGTTTTTTAATTCGCTTAAAAAGTATTCAAATTCTTACAATAATGACTCATGTATTAAAATAAAGAATCTTATTAAAATAGAGTTTTAATAAAATCTTAAAATGATTCTAGGACACGAGGGTACTGAACACGAGGGTACTGGACACGAGGGTACTGGACACGAGGGTACTGAGCTAAGAAAAAATACGTTTGCCACAAATATGTAAATTTTTAAGTCTAAATGAGCTGAGCTGAGCTGAATTAAATTTTAATCGTTTGAACGTGTAGACGTTACATAAACGTTACATAAAATCGCTTGGTTTTTAATTATTTATAACTTTTTTTCTTTTAAATATAATACAAGTTAATAATAAAAAAAACTACGTAAATAGTTTAAAAAGCATACTAAAACACGAAATTTTTAAAGGTTATTTTACACACAGTTTATACCATCGCTTTTTAATAAAAACAATAATAATGTTTGAAGCTATCTCCGAATCTCTGGAGCTTCGAAACCCTGCCTTTAAAGAAACCAAAGAATTAATATTAAACAATCATGAGTGGAATGAGAACGCCAAAAAGTTATTTAATTACTGTTTTTTTCTAAAACATATACTCGTACGAAAATACAAAGCGAATTGCAGTTTTTTTTGCTGTCATTTTTATATTTAGACTATTTTCATCGACTCTTTATTAAAATAATTGAGTTTTTTTGATAAAATCTTTGGAAAAAATAACTTCTGCAAAAATAGATTGTAGCAGTAGATATGTAAAAAACAACTTTTTGCCTTTTTTAATTCACTCTAGCTTAAGGAATTCACTTGAACACATGTTGATCATTTAAGACAAGGCAAACAAAATGTGTTTTTAATAAAAAGCATACAATTGTAAGATTTTTCATGTATGATATTTTATGCGTTTCAATCTAAGTATAGAGTCCATTTCAATCTAAGTATAGAGTCGTGAGTAAAATATTTAAACAACGGATCTTTGGGAGTCTTCGAAACCCATTGCACGGTAAACTTTATTTCCCTAAGCCTAAGCAAAACCCAAAAATTAAGCTAAACTTTATCATAATATTTTAAAATTATTGTACTTTTAAAAAATTCCGAATAATTTACTCTTAAAAAAGGCAAGCAATTGTTTTTCGGAAAATATTTTACTAAAATGTTTTTGAAAAGTTATTATTAGCAAAATTATTAATTCATTTATTCTGCACTCCAAGAAAAATAACCACAAAAATTTTTTAACAGTACAATCAAAGCATAACAACAACCTTAATGTTTATTATCTTTAGAGTCGTCTCATAAATTCTCAGCATTTTTAAAGCTAGTTATTACATAAAAACATGCAATAAAACGTAGACAAATTACACGAAAATGTTTTAATGTTATAAAATTATTATTTTTGTTTTATGTCTTCTCAAAAGTTTTATTTTTAAAATCCTACCTTTTATAAGTCAGTCAAACAAACTATGATATTTAAGCAAAACAAACTATTGTTATGCAATAAGTTTATCCTGATTTATGCGGGAAGGTTATCTTTTTTGCTTGTCAGTACCCTCGTGTCCAGTACCCTCGTGTCCCCCTTGCATAATGAATCGATTTTGCTGCGAGGTTGTGGTGAACGCAATTTTTTTAAGCCCAGTACCTTCGTGTCCAGTACCCTCGTGTCCAGTACCCTCGTGTCCAGTACCCTCGTGTCCAGTACCCTCGTGTCCCGTTCCCTCTTAAAATATAAATAATAAATATCCTTCTATATTGAAGCGATTACATTAACTCTTTAAATAAAATTTTATATATTTATCACTTGTTAAAATTGTAAAAAAGTGCTTTGAAATTTGTATTCTTAGGGGTCCTTACCCCGGTTCGTCCCGGTTGATTTGACAGCTAAATTGCCGGGGCCGGGGCGGGGGTACAGAAAATTGCGTTTGCCGGGGCCAGGGCCAGGGTAGAAAAAAAGTGCCGGGGCAAGCCGGGGCCGGGGCCGCGGCTGGGGGGGCCCCGGTCGATCGCTATTTGTACCTGTCTCTAGTGGCGTAATTCAAAGTGGTGTGTTAGGTCCATTATTGTTTCTTGTATATATAAATGACGTACATGAATGTTTAGTCAACGTTTTACCAAAGATAAAATTTTTGCAGACGATTCTAAATTGTATCAAATTTTAAATCAAGATGAATTCAAAACTGAATTTTAACAATCACTTATTAATTTTTTTACCTGGTCTCGTGAGTGGCAGCTTAAAATAGCATGCAACAAAAGTTATGTTTTGCATTTTGGAAAAAATAACCCAAAGTCCAAACATTCTTTAGGTTATCATGTAATAGAAAAATCAAATGCTATCAAAGATTTAGGAATTTACTCTCTTCTGATTTAAAAATGAGCTTACACTGTGCCAAAATTGCCTCTAAAGCTCAATCTTGATCCTCCTTAATACACCGATACACCGATTTTTCACTGTACACATTAAATCAAAATTGCGTAAAACTATGAAAAAAATCAAAATATTTTTTATGATAATAATTCTACGTTAAAATAAAATATCTTAGTTGCAAGATTTAATAAATTTTTTTTGTAATAGTAAAAAAAACAAAAGCAACTTTTCTCTTTTAAAAACTTTTAACTTGGAAAGAAAAATTAAGCATATTTATACATTACGATTTAAAATATTGCAAAAAATAATATTTTAAGTATTATTATTTATTAATCTGTGTTATAACTTAAAATCACCCGATCCGTGCTGGCTAGATTTCCAGAACAGATCGATAGAATGAACCAAACTCGTTTTTTAGCGTTGAAAATTTTAACTTGGAAAGAAAAATTAAGCATATTTATATATTAAGATTTAAAATATTGCAAAAAAATAATATTTTAAGTATTATTATTGATTAATCTGTGTTTTATTTTAAAGTCACCCGATCCGTGCTGGCTAGATTTCCAGCAGGGATCGATATAATTAATTAATCAATAGCGTGAATGGAGTGTACCGATTAATTACTGTACACGTTTGATCAAAATTAGTTAAAACTATAAAAAGAATAAAAATATTTTTTACGATAACAAATCTACGTTAAAACTTAAATATCATTGTTGCATGAATTAATAGGTATATTTATAAAATTTGAAAATAATGTGAACAGTGATAAAAAGACACAAATAATATTGTAGAGATCCGTGCTACCGATCGGTGCCAAAGTAACCGCGGTGAATATGTTTTGGAAACACATCAGAAAAGTTTTTGAATTAGTAATAAAGAAAAAAATTTTGTTTATTGAAATTAAAAAAACGCAAAGGTAAAGTGGCCTTACGAAAAAACCCAGCTTTGCCGAACTTGGAAGGGGAGGAGGGCCGGCCGCCTCCCGTCTCCTCCCCCCGCCCCCCCCCCCGGGCACGCCAATTCGCTCGTGATTCCAAGTGAATCAGGTGTTTTAGCCAATCAGGTGGTTTGGAGCGCCTATTATCAAAAGTAATTTCCAATTTTTAAATCAACACGCAGTATTTAGGTATTTGTTTAGATAACAAGCACTTAAAAACCCTTAAAAGCCCGCCCACCCACAGTTTTTACAGTAAATTTATTAATTTGTGTTCTTAATTTTTAAAACGTTAAAATATTTTTAATAAGTGATGTCAAGAATACATATTCTTGGTGATGTTGATTGGAGCTTTGAAGCGAAGTTTTTTAAAAGCTTAAAAGGCAATTTTTTGTATGACTTCAAAGCTTAACCAAAAATTTGCGCAAAAGTAATGCCTTTTTAAAGAACAAATTACTAACGTTCAATAAAAAATGCGAATTGTTCATTTTCTTACAAAAACAAATTAATTTTCTGTTGATCTATTTTGTTTTCAAAACGTAGTCATATGAATTTCGGACAGTCTTTGGTTTTTTGTAAGACGCATTAAAATAATATGTAAGACGCATTAAAATATTATTAAGATTCAAATTGAAATTTTTAATCAAAAACAGGTGAACATTGAAATTCATGATTTAAATTATAAGCTACCTTATATAAATCTTTGATATTTTTATATACAAAATAATTGCGCTAATCAATAAATCTTTGTGAAAAAATTCATCGCATTGCAGTGCTTTACAATAAAATACGAATTTTGACTGCATCCATTACGTCTGCGCTGAGAAACACCAGTCGAGATTTTGTTTGCGTTAAACCTGTTTATCAATACTGGTACTGGAACGGAACCAAAATCAATTTGAGTACCAGTATTTTCTAACTTCCTAATTTTATTTAAGTAGCAGTATTAGTATTTTTTATAACGGGAATTTTAATACAGTACAGTACAGCACCACTATTTTTATTTTTTGAATTTTTTAATGCAGTACAGTGACAGTATTGTACTGGAACTAAAATGAGTGGTACTGGAAGGGTTCGAGTACCAGTATCAGTAATACTGTAACAACACTATTGTTTAGTCTTTTTTTGTAAATGTCATTTTTATTTATATTTTTGGTATTGTAGCCCATTTACTATTTTTTTCTTTTTTTTTAAATTTAACATTTGTATAATAATGCATAGTGAATTACTCCTTTCTATAGTTTTTTTGCAATTCTAGTAATTTACAACTATGGATTAAGAAAGTCCGTCTTGTGCATCTACTCAATAAACTTTTTATCATTGTTATTTATTAAAATTACAAAATTTCAATTTCCCCATGAAAAATCTATTGACAAAGATCTGTTAGTTCATTTTCCTGTAGTCCACGTATGCACGTATAAGCAACATATCTGATGTTTCTTGTTTTGACCTTGGTATCAATGTCATAAAATAAACATAAAACTTTTCCTATTCAGTAAAGTTATTATAACTTCATTGTAATCAGCACCTTTAATAGTTAAAATGTTAAGTTTTAAAATCAGCTCATGTCATTGTTTCATATTTTACACTCTTAAATCACAACAATCCATATGTGATGGTAAAGGGATCCTTCTTATATGCGTTTGTGTGACTGGTGATCGTATTAAGTTTGTAATAATACTTTTTTATTTGCTGAGTATTCTTAAATTACTAACGTTTATCTAACTAAAAATGCATGAAAATAAAACACATAATATTTGGACAAAAAACTGATTTTCTTCCATAATTTACTAGTACAACTAAATTACTACTATCAAAATAATGAAAACTGATAAATCGAGTAAAATGATGATACATTTATAAACAATGAAAAACTAAATTCTGTTTGAAACATGCCAATTTATTAGATGGATTTATAATTAAAAAAACAAACGTTTTTGATTTATTGCTACCTGATTTGTTATTCCTGCTATTTGGTTTTAGTAAACAAAAAATAAAAAAAACAAATAATTTTTATGTAGAAGCGTCGCGATAACTTAAAGCTGATGTTCTTCAGGCTGAAAATAAAGTCGTAACCGCTCTCAGTCAGGAAAAAATGAAGAATAAACGCGCGAGCAAGAAAATAATTGTGTTTCGCTTTCGTCGTAGGAAAGATTCATGGTTGTAACCGGAGAAAATATCATCACGGGAACAGGTTAATAAAATTGGTACCAAAGCGCTGTAAGTATGAAGCGGCAATATTTGAACTTGTAACATTTACTGAAGCTTCCAATCTAACAATCGTAAGTTTTTGTATAAAACCCGTAAACAGAAATTAATTTTAGATACTGATCCTTTAAATTTTTGCTTATTTAAAAAATAAATTAATATTCAGTTAGCTTTTGTAATAATTCTTTTATTTTTTTTATTTGAAAAAAATAAGAATAAAGCAATAAACAAACACGGATTACGGTTATTTCCGCAAAAAATTAATATAAATCTAACAAAAAATTAAATAAACAGCACTTAATTTTTAAAATTTTAAAAGGATTTTTTTAGTTTTAGTAATGATTGAGCCATTCCAATTAATTATAAGTAAACCGGGCTTGGCGGTTCTTCAAAACTAGAAATTGATTATTTATAGACTAAAATAAATTAAGTATTCAAAAATAATTCGCAGTTTAAAAAGTTTAAAAGTTATTATCAGAAATTTAAGACTGTTTAAAACGTTCCAAGATATATCAAAATATAGTTTTTAAGGTTTATTGGCAAAGAATTTTGTTGTTTTGAATTCGGAATTTGAAGCTACCTGATGCGGCTTTCAAATTTAGTGTATATTCTAACCCCTGCGCTATAAAAATTATTCACTAACGACTCAAGTAAATGCACTCAAAAGTTATATATTTTAAACTATTACAAATTTAAGCGTTGTAGATACAAAATAATAAAGCGATTGGTTGTTTACATGGACATATATCGTTTTATAAAAATTCAGTAACAAATTTAAAAGCGTGCAAATATTATTACATCGCACCTTCTAATTTTTGGTAATATTTTTTGCTCCCAATAGTGGGGTTTAAATGAAAAAAAAAATTGAATTAATACAGTCGGCGGTACATTACTTTGATGGTTTTTTATTATTCTTGATCAAATAAAAAACACGGATAAATTTTATATAAATATCTCAAATAAAAATAATGAATAAAAATACTTTTTACCGATCGCTTGTCACAAGAAGAACATTTTTTGTTATTGAATCTTCCCAATCTAGCCATAGAGTGTGTTCCAAAGCCCTAAATGTCAGTTTGTAAAAAACACACATTGATATCAAATGTTGTGAGATTGAGTCACGTCAAAACACATAATACAAAATAAATTATTAGTAGTAATTATTTGTTAATGTAGGTATATTTGATGTTTTACTATGTATTCTGTCCTGGCTATTTGGATTTAATGTATCTGACATAAATAAAACAAGAAAACGATTCTAGCCTTAAAATCACAGTGCATAAGTGATGGAATCTGCAAATTGATTTGATTTATAGTGTTCCAGCAGATTAGTGATTATACCAGATACTGTGAGTTTTAGAGCTCCGCTTTTAAGAGCTCTGGAGCAGCCCCCGGTTTCCGGGAGCAATAAAAATAGTAATAAAAATACAGATAGAGGAATTTAAAATGTATTTCAAGCTTAAATACGCTTCAAATCGCTCATTTATGGGGCGGAGTTCTCTCCGCTTTAAATGGGCTGAGCTCCAGAGCAGGGCAGCGGAGGGTAGGAACATTATCGAACCACATATATGTATCTTTTTTTTAGAAGTTTTTTAATTAATGTAAACAAATAACGGCTTGCATGTACAATGAATCATTGTATCCTAATTGGTAACGTCAAACGGGTATAATTGTTTTTTAATATTAAAACAAACATATGTTTGTTTGATATATTACCAGAATTCAACACTATTAGTAGACATTTAGATTTAATCAAAAATAAACAAAATAACAATCAATTTACAATTTGACATGGTTTTTATTATATTAAATAAGGTTTTAAATAAATAACTAAATAATTAGAAAAAATTAATTAATTAATTAGAAAAAATAATTAAATAATTTAAATAAATATTTAAATAATTAGAAATAAACTTGATAGCTAAAAAATCAAAGTTTAAAAGTTTTTAAAGTTTAAAGTATAGTCAGTTAAGTTCGTAGAAATAAGTGCAGAGTTAAAATTATATGCTCTGGAAATCTGCCAAAGAAGTTTTGACCTTTTTTCCCATTGATTTAAAACTTTTTAAAAACATTGTTTAAAAGCTTTTTTCTTTTTTAAATTTTGATAAATTTTTTGTTAAATAACGCCCACACAAATTACTTTGAAACGTTAAGTTTAAAAGCAAAAACTCAATAACACGTCAGAATATTAAGGACCCTCAAAATGTTATATAGTATATAGGTTATAAGTATGTTTGTGATCACATCATATATGTTTTGCTTTGTGGGAATGGTTTTGGAACGAGCTGCTTTAGCCAATTAGTGCTCGGGAAAAATTGATCTCGAATGAATGAGAGATCAGCATTTTTTCCAAGCGCTAATTGGCTAAAAGTGATTCTATAATGTCATAATAACCCTGTGAAGATATTTAACACTGAACAACATTCGTTTAAATGGAAGGGTTTTGACCATCGTGAAAGATTAAGTAGTTAAGTTTCGGAGAAATATTATTTTTGAATAGCATAATTATTACCTGAAATCTCAATTTTAATAGTTATGTATTTTATGCACGATTCAACAAAGCTCCTTGGCTATATATACTGTTTACCCAATGTGGATGACAGCCATCATGGCGTGATAAATGAGGTTTTAATACCCATGGACACAGGTTGAGATTTTCGACTTTCAATAAAAAATATCTTTTATTCATATTTTGAAACTTAAGTTTATTAAAATTTTTATATCAAAATTGAATACAAAGCTGAAAATTTTATTAAAATAATGTTTTTTAATTAAATATGAATTCTAAGTTATCCACTTTGCTATTATTTTGCGTTCAATTAGTATTCTAGATGAATATCACCATTAAATGATTAAGAGTTGATGAAGCCTACGAAAATTGGAGCTGAAACTTTGAGCGGTAAATGGGAATCTCAAGCCAAAAATAGAAATCTTTAATACCTATAATTAAGCCTAATCGAATCCTAAATCAATTCCCGACAGCTCCAAGTTTTCTACTTGCAGTCCTAAATACCCTAAATCTTAAAAAAAGCGATAACCATAAAATTCTAAGAATAACTAAGTTTTTTTATAACCCTACATTTTAAATCTCTGAATTTTATTTTATTTAGATAAATACAAAAATCACTCATAAATGTATTTACGATATTAAGACAATAAAAAAATAATTTAAATGACTTTTTTAATTTTAAACTAATTTAAAACTTTTAAGGCGTTAAAATTACAAATAAAATACCAAATTAAGAGTAACCTAAGTAAGTACATAAGTTGTCTTCCTCCCACTTAGTATTTTCGGAGATGGAGACTGCGTTAACCTCCCCCCTCCCCCAATTATTAACCGTGAATAACCGTATCAGTTTTTTTTCTGGTAACAAACCCAAGCAAACAGAGGATATTATATCCGGAAAGTGATGTTTATTGTTTTTAAAATAGAAAAATTTTAACTTCTTAATACTATAGAAAAAAAACAGTCAAAATGTCTTGGCACAGGGCCAAATTTTTGCAATTAGATACGTAAACACCGCAATGTTACAATAGAAAACACAACTGATTTTATCTTAACCCTAATAATGCAACTAGCTAAGCACAAAAAAACTTTTTTTTCAGAATAATAATTTGATTAAAAAAATAATAATAAAAAACTTAAGTTGTGTCATTATTTTATATATGATTAAACATAATCTTAAAATTATTTATCTTATACAAAGACAAAACAAAGGCATAATCTCGATTCTTAACTTCTTATAGCATATCATTAATTAATACCAAGAATCAGGATTAACTATAAAAAATAATTTCACAATTTTATATCGAGTTTTTTCTATTTACAAATTTAATAAATACAATAACACTGAAAATATAATGCCACGAAGTCTTATGGTGAGCGTTAATGACAGCGAGAGTTGCAACTCACCACCAATTTTACATTTAAATTCGGTCTCACCAAAGCAGTACTAAACCACCATACAATGTTAATTCACCAGATTATAAAAATACTATCCAACCAGTAAGTTACGGTACCACACAGACACCTACTCTTTGTTACTGCAAATTATAAGCGAAGTTGGGGTTAACAGAATAAACAAATATTATAACAGAATAAACAATATTTATATTTATAAAAACAAAACAAATATTATAACAGAATAAACAAAATAAAAAGGCGAAATAAACTTTGTTTTAATTGTATTAACGCATCGTAGTTACGCCGCTCATTATGTAGTTATGTCCGGCATCCGGCACGATGTTTGCCGTAATTATGCGGTGCTGCGCGGTTTTACAGTAATTTACGTGCTGGATGCTGATATATATTTGCGTGTTAAATCAAAAGATGAGCGGTTTAACTGCCATGTGTTTATAGTACTTTAGAACATATCATGTGTTTGCTTTGGGATTACTTATAAATCAGTACTTTAGCTTCAATAATCGTTTTAAAAATTTATGATAAAACCAAAAACTACTGTTTAAGAGAGTTGACTTGAAACCGCAAAATTTAAAAGCAAATCAACTTATACTAGATCATTTAACACAAAACTACAAAAACTTGCAAAAAATATAAAAATTAAACTTAAAAAAATCATAGTGATAAAAAATAAAACAAAAAAATTATGGTCTTTAAATTCTTAATACTAAAAACTCGTAAAAAATATCTAAAAATAAAAAAATGACAATTTTGACGAAGTATCTAACTTGGATAATATAAACTATAAAATAGGTAACGCATTATCAGATCGAAAATCATATTGGATTCGTAGTCAGTTAAATTTTGTGTTTGTCTCTCATTGGTGTATAATATTAATTACGGGATAAGAAAATTATATTAATTTGCTAAAATAAACTTTAGGAAGATATAAATACAAATATGCAGTTCGTGCGCTAATAATTTTTGCAACCTTTACATTAAACGCTATGTAATTTGTAAGATGTGATATTTTACATTCAAAACATATAAAATAATATTGGCTTCTAAAAACTTCTAAAAATATATTGGCTATCTAAACTATTTTATATAAATATAAAGCAAAAATATATTTATTGACTATCTAAACTATTTTAATTTACTAGATATACTATTAATAAAAATATTTCTGGAGCTTTATCATATGTGTAATATTTATTTACATTTATATATATATATATATTTTTTTTCTCTCCTTTGTTATTTGCTTAATTATGAATATGGCTAATATAACGCTACTAACACTTAACAAAAAAGGGCTACAGGATAAGAAAAAACGAAAAACAGTTTTTGATTTTCTACATAATAAAAGAGTCAATAACAAAAATTTTGATATTATTTGTCTATTTGAAACACACACAACACAAAAAATAAAGAATGTATGAAAAAATGAATGAAATGGGCACCCCGATATTTATTTTTCACATGGCACATCAAACTCTAAAGGAGTAAGTATACTGATGAGAAAATTTGTTGATAAAACAGTTGAAAAAAAATCAAAGATATAAATGGAAGATACTTAATACTGAAAGGGTGCTTTAATGGGTATAAGTTAATTATTGGAACAGTATGCGCGCCAAATACTGAGATTGAAAAAAATATCCTTTTTGGAAAATCTGAACGAGGTTCCTGCTAAAAATCCTAAAAAAAAACCACAAAATCAAATTATCGGGAGATTTTAATCTATGCCTGAATTCTAATGACAAAATAAGAGGCAACGTATTCACCGAGAAAGAAGATAATTTGGAATTGAAAGCAATTATGGAAAATTATAGTCTAAAAGATATGGAGAACAAAACATCCGTATAAAAAAATATACTTGGTCCCAAACTACTCCTCCAGTACATTGTAGACTAAATTATAATTTTCTACAAACAGATCTACTCCAAATGGTCACCGAAAGCACAATGATTAGTGCACCACAAACAGATCATCGAGCAATATATTTACCAGCTTGCAGGGTAACAATTGTACGCCCAAAGGGCTAGGTCTATGGAAATTTAATAAACATCTGCTTAAGAAGCCAAAGTATGACGTTCTTGTACGAAATGTTGTTATTACGCTAGAAGTAAATTATAATTTTTGTACAAAAGGAACTAAATGGGACGCTTTTAAGCATATTATAAGACAAAAGTCCATACCCTATAGCAAAAAAAGAATTAGTCAACATAGAGAAGAAAAGGCTAAATGAAAAAGGGAAATAGAAGCTCTTGAACATGATTTTTATAAATTAGAACGTAATACACTTAATCAATACAAACAAATTAAAAATAAAATAGAGCGTATATACAATAAAAAAACAGAAGGGGCAATAATTCGTTCAAAAACCAATTGGATTAATCATGGAGAAAAAAATACAAAGTACTTCCACGGATTAGAAAAAGGAAATGCTGCAAATACAACAATAACTCAAATACAAAAACAAGATAACAACAAAAGCACAAAAATCATAACAAATCCAAAAGAAATAGAAAAACAACTATAAGATTATTTTAAAAAAATGGCCTCGGAACAAAAAAAGGTTTTAACAACAGATGAAAGTGAATTATTAAATAAAATATGTAGTAGCAATCAAATAATCAAATTAATCGAAGAATACAAAAAAATAATATCAGCCCCAGTAACTTTAAATGAATGCTATGAAGCTCTTAAATCTATGCCAAAAAATAAAACCCCCGGAACGGATTTACAACAGAATTTTACATAAAATATTGGGATAAAATAACAGGACACTTCATCAAAGCGCTAGAAGAATCTACGTCTGTTACCAAAAAAAAACTCACGAAAAAAGAACAAAGAGGAATTCTTAAATTACTTCCTAAGCCATTTTGCAATCTACTAGTTATCCCAAGCTGGAGACCACTTACACTTCTAAATGTAGACTACAAAATAATTAGCAAAGCGCTAGCAAACAGACTTTAAAAAACTATACCAAAATTAATTCATGAAGACCAAGCTAATTTATTAAAGGAAAATACATTGGTGAACATATCAGACAGATTATCAATATTATAGAATGGGCAAACGGAACACAACTAGAAGGTTATATCCTGTCTCTTGACATTGAAAAAAGCATTTGACACACTAAATTGAATTCATTTATTTAAGACGATGGCAAGCTATGGCATTCCACAAGAATTTATAGCATATATTAAACTTTTATACACTGATGCTTCTACAGCGGTCCTTAATAATGGATATACAACTCAATATTTCTCGCTCGATCGAGGTGTGCGCCAAGAAGATCCAATTAGTCCATATTTGCTTATACTAGCAATAGAATTTTTGTCTACTGAAATCAGAAACGATGCCAAAATTGAAGGTATAAAAACCTTAGGTCATAAATACAAAATAGTGAAATTCGCTGATGATACAACCCTTTTTTTGTCAAATGAAAAATCCATTAAAAAAGCTAGAAAAACAATAACTAATTTTGAAAGTTTTTCAGGGTTAAAACTAAACACTGATAAAACGCAATATACTGGAATAAGCAAACTTAAAATATTAAATAACACAAAATTTGATAAATTTAATGTGGGAACTAAGCCTATAAAAATTTTGGAAATAAATTTCGACCATAATAAAGAAGTATGATTAAATTAAATTTCGCCGATAAATTAGAAAAAATACAAACATCCCTAAATTCCTGGCACACTAGGAGTCTAAGTTTAATTGGACGTATTTTAGTACTAAAAACTCTTGGGCTGTCTCAGCTAGTTTATCAATTAATCAATTTATATAGACAAAAAAACTTTAAATAAAATTAAAAAAAATTATTACCAACTACATTTGGAATTTCAAACTACCGAAAATAAAACGTATACTGTAATAATACAGGATTATAAAAATTATGGACTAAAAATGCCATGCATAGAAACAATAAATAAAACGTTTAAAATTAAAATGTTAGGAAGAATTATAAAAAAATCCTTCAGCAAAATGGTGCGCTTTTATTTATCATAAGCTAAAAAGTCGGTGGATTGAAATATTTACTTGATTGAACTTACAATTTTGCAAGTCTTCCAGTTATTTGGAACGGCATCAATAATTACTATATTGACGCTTTAAAAGCATATCAAGAAGTTAGCAATAGAAGGATTGTTAAATTATACTGCTGGGGCCTGTTTCATAAAAACCTTTGTAAATTCTCATTTTACAAATCTCCGCCTATTTTTTGTAAAATACACGATAAAGGTTTTTCGACTTGTAATCCAGGGGAAGCATCTGCGCCCACTGCTCTGTGCTGATTGGTCGCAGCCACGTCATTTTATCTCCGCTGACCGATCAATATTCGCCGTGTCGTATATTCTCTATCATGTAATTTACAAAAAACAGGCGTAGATTTGTAAAATAAAAATTTACAAACGTCTTTATGAAATAGGCCCCTGGGAAGCCATTACAGACAAAAAAATAAACAATAATAAGTATATACTGATAGACAATAAACAGTTTATCATCATGAGGTAGTAACAAAAAAATTTGACCAAATAAAAAGTTTTCTTGACGAAAAACGAAACTGGAAGCCATTTCCAATAGTTCAAAAAATATACAATTTTAAAAAAGTCAATCAAATACATTATAATCAAATTAAAGTAGTAGTCAATCGCGTGTGGGGAAACATTCCTAAATCTGGAATAACCCAAGAAAGATACCCCCTATTAAAATGGAAAGAGTTGAATACATTTCAAGAAATAAAAAAAAATTCTTTATCATCAAACAAACAGAAGACCCTGCATCAATTAAACATTGGAATGAAATAATTGGGGAACAACAATGGTCCTTTTGGACAGAGAATTTCATAAACAATAACCTCAGAAACAAAATTTCAAGTTCTAAAATTTAAAATTTTGCATAGAATGATAAGCATGTGATGCAGGGAGTGGCTCTATAAATATAAAATAGTAAAATCTCCATTACCATTGTATCTTCTGTAAAAAAGTACCATCGATAGACAACCTGAAACATTATTTTTAAAATGTCCATCTTTGAATGAAATATGGTTAAATGCCTCAGAGTACTTCAAATTAAAACAAGAGATAACATTTATTATATCAATAGAAAATTGCATACTTTTACAAAATAGTGACCATGAAATAGTTAAAAAATGGCAAGAATATGCTCTTTGGTTAAAATATTTTATTCATATTGTAGCGCCCAATTCTGCGCGGGGGTTTCCAAACCGCGGGCGCACAGGAGTCAAACGCTAAAACGAAGCCCGAGTTAAACCTGAGTGCCTGTGAGATGTGATGTATGTTGGTCTGTCTGTCTGTCTGTCCTTCCTCCGGTGGAAGTACCGTCGTCAAAACCAGAGTCCTTAGAGTTACGTTGTCTTACTTAAAAAATTAGTAGTTAGTTTGCGATGTAGTTAACGCTTAAAAAAGGCAGGTTTTTATTAGTGGCCGCAAAATTAATAAAAACGAGGCCAACGGCAATTACGCAGAAACTTTGCAGCCTACGCGGAGGGAACGGCACAGGGACAAATACTTAGTCTAATTAATTTGGAAAAATGACACAAAAAGATAATTTGTTAAGCTTAACCTAAGGGGGACCAGACAAAGGGTAAAAAGACACCTATAACTTTTTGGCCTGTTTGGCGAAAGGGGGAAGACTACAAAAAATGAGACTTTAAGCTGTGCGACAAATAAAAAAAGTTAGTTTTTGCATTGCCAAGGAAACGCCTAGCAAGGCTCACCCCGAGAGACAAGGTTAACTTAGCGGGGGCCAGCGCCAACCTAAACCCTGAAAAAACGTTTAACGAACTCCAACAAAAAAGGTACTCTGTTCCGACGCAGTGTTGCTCCGAAAGTCAACACAAAAATATTAATATGTCTGGTCTAATGCACAACTGCCGGTTGGTTGAGAGATCCCACGGAGGACTGCTGGTGAACAACGAGGGGCCTATTGCAGGTATAAAAAGAACGTCAATAATAAAATAAATTTTAGGGGAGAAGTCGGGAATATAATCCCACTTCAGGGTCTTCAGGTTCTTCTTGTTGTTCCCGCAGCCGTTAGATTTTAAGATTAAAGTTGAAGATAAAATGCAAACGCCATTTAAAACGCGAACGCCATTTTAAATGCGAACGCCATTTAAATATCAAAACAGGAACCCACTAAACTAAAGTAAAATAAAGTTTATTTATGTTGCAAAGGTTACAGTCATGTAACATACTTACAATACAACAAACAAAAAATTACATATGAAATACGATAATATTAAATCACAAGATAAAATATAAAAACGAATAGTTTCAAAATTGATGAATAATAAATTTATTACTTGGAGCACAAAAATAAAATCATTAAGTTACAAGAAAAATCAAAAAAAAAATATATATATATATAATATTTATGAACTAACACAATAATTACGTAAATGTAAGAAATTTTGTGTCAGAGAAAAAGTTTCAGTCAATTTATAAAACTACTTAGTTTCAGACGAAAAATGTTTAAGGATTTAGAAAAAACTATATCTGAGGGTAGGTTATTCCAAAGATTTACAATGCGATTTTCAAAAAAATATTTTGTTATGTTTAGCCGGAATTTCGGCGCTTTTAATTTAAAACCGTTACAACGAGTAATTGTGTTTTTATTAAACACAAGAAAATTTTCAACAGGAATATCTACTAGGTTATGCACTAACTTATAACAAAGCAAGGCGTCGTTTCGTTTTCAGCGCAATTCAAGTTTGTCAAGTTTTAATTCTTTTACGCGCGTTTCGTAACAAACGTTGGGTAAAGAGCAACGTCTATAAAGGCGTTTAGTAAAAGTTTTTTGTACCTTTTCAATACGCTCAATGTTCATTTTTAAATTGGGATTCCAAACAAATGTTTCAAATTCTAACAGTGGTCTAATAAAAGAAGTATAACCTAAAAGCAAAACATTTATATCATTTGTCCTAAAAGCACGAAAAAGAAAGGCAACTCTGTTTTGAGTCTTAGCTGAAATAGATGAACAGTGCTCAGAAAATTTAAGTTTAGAATCAATTAGTACACCTAGATCACAAACACAATCTTTACTTTCAATGACAATATTATTGAGCCTGTATTGAGTTTTAAAATTATTGTGACCAAAGTGAATCACGTTACATTTGTTTATAGCAATATTGAGTTGCCAGGTTGAAGCCCAAAAGCAAAAACTGTCTAAATTTTTTTGAAAACAAGCATGGGTTGTCTCTTTATCAATTATACTATAGAGTTTAGCGTCATCAGCAAAAAGCTTCACTGACGTTTTAGAGTCCAAACAATCTGGCAAATCATTTATATAAATTAAAAACAATAAAGGCCCAAGAACACTGCCCTGGGGCACCCCACTGGACACAAAAATATAATCAGAAGAAACATAATTTTTACAAGTTTCAAGAGAGTATTCATTTAACTTTAATTTTCAGGAGAGTATTCATTCAGGAAACTAGGGCTTTAAAAATACCGGTTTGGGCAATTTAATTAAATACCAATAAAATACTTGCGTTAAAAATCTAATTGAATCCAATACCAATAAATATTGGCCAAAATTTTCTAATTAATTGAATACTTGCCTTTTTTTTACTAAAAAATACCAAAAAAATACTTCAAATTTTTTTCAATAATAAAATAACAAAAAAATACTTAAAAAATTAAGGACTATATCTCTTTCATTTGACGTATGTTTGGTAAATATTCATATGAATAAGTCGCTTTGTCATTATGTAATGCTATAGCTTAGAATATACTTCTTCATTTCTTTTTTGACTTAAACCCTGTAGGAAGTATTATAGCAGAACCACACTGTTGTTAAATTCGCTTCAATGAAATGGTAAAAAAAATTAAATGGAACAATTCAAAATATTGTTTTAATAATTATTATTAATTCTAATAAAATTGAAAAATTTTAAGAAAAACAATATCATACGGACCATACTTCACAAATTACTGATTAATGGAATAGTGAATACAACATTAGAAAAGTTTATAATCAATAAATAGTAAAATCAATAAATAGTAAAAATTTCAGTAACAAAGACAAACAACACAGCAGAACTGATAATTTTACACAAAATTTACAACCATCATAATTTAAAAAATCCCCTGAAAATTCCCCCAAGTTTTGACAAATTCCCCCAAGTTTTTCCCCCAACCTCAAGTCGGAATTTTCTCCCCCAACTGGCAAAAAATTCCCCAGAAACTAGGGAAATTTCCCCTGACCTGGCAACCCTGCCAGAACACTTTTGTTTACACTGAGAAATCTAATTGAGTAACCAGAGGTACACTGCTTGCAGGTTATTGTGTGTTCCGCCCTGTCTTGTGTATTGGGAAAACCGGTTTTTATGCCCACGCAGGAAAAGTATTTAATAAGCATTTTATTCGTATTCATTTACTATTTCGGCATTCAAATACCAATGACTTATTTTTTGGCATTCCAATACTAACGACTTATTTTTTTGGTATTCGAATAAAATCGGTTCCTTTTCTGGTATTCGAATACCACGAAGTATTCAATTATCTCAAAATCAACTGAATCCAATACCAATAAATACTGATCTTCCAAAAATGGTATTCAATCAATTAAATAAATACTGACCCCCAAAAAAGTGGTATTTTTTTGGCATTCGAATACTAATTGAAGTATTTTTTTAAGCCCTACACTAAACCCAGGCCCCGCGTGCGCGTGACTGCTTGTCACCACACGTTGAATTAATGAAAACCGACTCAACCAACCGGGCGTATAATTTGAGGCGAGCCCCGCTCGCATGAGCAACCGCGCAACACTGCGTCGAATTATTAAAAACTAAAACAAAGAATTAATAAAAATTATTTATTTTAAAACTCAGGGCGCTGACTCGAGGGAGTATAAAAAGGGGCGTTACGAAACTCGCAACGACTCGTGGATTCGCCATATCTTCCCACTTGGACTACAGCTACAGAGTATTACCGGCGATAGGATGAGGTGTCCAACTGGCGACTACAAGAGTCGTTGCTCACAGCTTGAAGTGCTGGAATTTTTAGAATGGGGGACATTTCCTAAACAACGCAATAAGACACATTACAAAATAAAGCACTAGTTGAAACTGTACGGAAAAAAAAAACAAAAACAAAAAAAACTGGCCTTACCACTAATACTGACTTAGTTTTATTACTTGTTAATTTTAGGGTGCCAATGGGTTGCGGAAAAACGACCGCAGGAGAAAAAATGGTACGACAAGGCCCCCTGCCAGTGGGACAACATTTGATTCCAACAGCAGAAACTAAGGTACAAGTTGGTAGCTTTTGCCACCAGGAAACAAATTTACATTTTAAACAAAAAACAAAAAAAAACAAAAAAGTGGCCACTCATTTTTTAAAACTACTTAAAATTTTTGCGCGGGATTAGTTTTTTAGAAAATTTTAGTATATGGACGCAAAAATCACGACCTGTGCGCTTTTAATCATTAAAATAATCATTGACAGCGGGGACGCCGCCTTCGTCCTTGTCCTCCTCTTCTTCAGGGGCCTCTCCGGGGGTTGTTGAGCATTCTCCAGAGGTGCTGCCGGGGCTGCCAGGCGTGCTGGTGATGGGCTGGCGGTGCACCTTGCATGTCGGCATCTTAAATTAAATAAAATTACTATTTGTTATAGGTAAACTTGCCTACGGACAATTTGGAAGCTCACCTAAGTGTGTTACGAAACACGGCAAATGGCTCAACCTCCAGCAAATTTCACCAGTGTGAATGACAAAGGAATTTGTTGTTTATTTTGAAAAGAAATAAATTTTGTGATTTGAACGTTTACTTAATAAATTTGCACAAAAACTGCAAAAAAACACACATAGCAAATACCCGGTGGCATAGCATAGCAAACACTCCCTAGAGAATAACCGCTAATAAATAAAAAGAGGGGAGGTTCCCACCAAACAAACAACAATAATAAAAAACGATAAACACAAATGCAACCCGCTAACTAACCAAAACTTACTTGTGTAATTGGAAAAAAGGTAACAGAACATAGTACAGGACAGGAATTACGGAGCCATATAATAGGACATTGCACCAAAAAAATACTACACATAACAATATTACCATAGTTACTAAGGGCAATAATAATAACAAAGAAGACTAACTGTGCAGAAAAAGAAGCAGCCAAAATGGACAAGCGGTACCAAATGCTGCAAACAAATATAAAGGTGGAAGCAAAAAAGAGGTAAGAGTTTACAAAGTTATATTATTATTTATTCACTGTCCAAACAATTGGGAACTAATATAATAAAATTAAATTAATATATGATCACTGAAAATCAATGAAAAAATGCTTTACTGGGGCGGGCAATCCATCTTTTCCAAAATTTTGCCAGGGACATCCGATTCAAGTCTGCTAAGTTCGGGTTGGCTTTCTGGTGGCCGATGAAAGGACCTCTTTCTTCGGGTGGTATAAGAGCAAAAACAACAATATGTTCAAGTTTACCACTGGGAGTTTCCATTACGGGAATCTCCTGCTCCTCTGTTTCCAGTGGGGAAATGCGGGACAGCACATCGGCGCTCCAATTAGCCTTCCCAGGAGGGTACTCACAATTTGTGACTGAGTATTCATTCATTATCAAGCCCATCGCTTGAGTCTGGCCGAAGTGCATTTATCACTATTAAAAAAATACTGCAGGGGGACAGGATCCGTTTTTAGTTTGAACTTGTGACCATACAGGTAGGGACGGAAATGCTTTTTGGCCCATACTAACGCCAGCGCCTTGCGCTCTATCGGGGCATAGTTTTTCTCTGCTGAATTGGAATTCCGGCTTGCACACGCAATAGGCCTTTGCCCCCGGAAATTCCTGGGAAAGCACCGCTCCAATCCCTGTATCTGACGCGTCCGTCAACAGCAGGAAAGGTCGTTTAAAATCCAAGAAAACTAACACGTCCATGGAGCATCACCTCTCCTTGAGGTTGTCAAATGCCGTTTGACACTCGGGGCTCCAACAAAATCGAGTTTGTTTGCCCAACAACTTATACAAAGGGCTGGCTATTTTGGCAAAATTTCTAATAAACCTGCAATAGAAATTCGCTAAGCCAGGAAAAGAACAAACCTGCTTCTGAGTTTTTGGCACAGGGAAGTTCTTAACACACGAAATTTTGTCGGGGTTCGATCGGGCCCCTTCCTTACTCACAATGTGGCCTAAAAATTCCATGGACATTCAGCCAAAGTGGCACTTTTTCAGTTTCAGCTTCAATGAGGCTTGTCTTAATCTGCCAAAGACCCTATCCAAATCCGTCAAATGTTGGGGAAAAGTCTTGGTGAAGATGATAATGTTGTTTATATAAACGAGACAGTTTATCCATTGCAGTCCACTCAAGACTAACTCCATTAACTGTCAAAAGTTGATGGGGCGTTTTATAGGCCAAACGGCAATATGTTGAATACATAAAATCCACCCATGGGACTGCAAAACGCCGTCTTTTACTTGTCCTTTTTTCTAGGTTGACTTGCCAATAGCGGGAAAGTGAGTCAAGAGTCGAAAAATACACAGCTCCATTGAGAGCTTCCAGGACCTTGTCTATGCAAGGCAAGGGAAACGAGTCTTTCTTCGTCAATTTGTTCAGCCCACGGCAATTGATACAAAAGCGATTTGTTCCATCTTTCTTTCTGACGATAATGATGGGAGACGCAAAGGGGCTCTTTGACTTTGGAATGACGCCTTTTTTGAGCATTGTATCAATTTTGTCTCTAACGACTTTCTTTTGGCTTTCAGCTACCTGATACCGTTTTTGACGGTATGGTTGGTTGTTTTCAATGTCAATTTTGTGTTTCAGGAGGGACATCCTGCCTGTGTTAAAAGTTCCTGATAAAAACACATCCTTGTTTTTCGGTAGCAGTTGTGCCAATTGTTCCTTTTGTGGAGGATCCAGTTTGGCTTTTCCGAAATCAATTTCCTTGATGGGGTGGAAGTCTGGGGTCGGTCTGTTTTTGAAGCCCCATGGATTTTTTTGTGCAGTGATAGTCCCAAGGGATCCCAGGGTCCCAGGGACGTAGGAGTGAAACCAATGGAGGCGGAAGCAGGTGCTGACCAGATGAAGGCGATTGTTGGCCATAGACTGCTAGTGTGCACAGGAAAGGCATCAAGGTATAGCCAACCAATCCGCATGGGGTAATACCGACTTCTTTTCCCACCTGACTGATAGAGATCTGAAAGTTCTCTCTGCAAACAAGCTGCTGTTTCCAAGCCGCCGGTGTTTTCCCTTCCCCAGGCAACTGGTAGTCACATTTGACTTTCAGACGCGGGACTGTCATGGGGGTGGAGTTAGCATCATCCAGGGCTTGGTGGGGGTGGCGGCTGACTGGCTGCTTGTCTTCTTTGGCCGCAAGAATGATAACTTCCACATACTGATTAGGCCCACCCAGGCAGATTATGGAATCGTCAGCCCAAGGCTCATGGCTTCGGCTGGGGTTGTCAGTTGCAGAATTTTGATGTGGAGCGCTGTGGTGAGCTGGGGTTCTTGGCCACTCCCTCCTCCATAAATGTGTCAGGAGTTCGGGCAACAAGAAGACTTAGGGGAGGGACTTCCTGTTGATCTGGCCGAAAGAGACCTGGGTGCTTTTAGTTTAGTCTTTAAGACACAAAATGTGGTTTGACTGCATTTTTGCACTACTAGACGGGGACCAGCACACACATTTGCTCTGCCTAGGCTAGAAGACCTGACTTTAACAATACACAGTTGCGCGCCTGCTATTCTATTTACCCGCGTAGGCCGCATTCAACCAAGCATTTCAACGGTTTTTACAGGCGCTGTATTTTACCCTGCCTCTCACACATGGATGCAACAGAGTCGCTATGCTCCCAAGGAATGGTTTGCGCAAAGGCCGACCCATAGGCCAGGCTACTCCTGGTGTGACTTACAGAGAGGACTGGTGGCGCTGGGAGGGTAGGGACTCCGGATCCCACACTAGGAGAGTTGTTGCTGCCGTGAGGGTGTCTTGAAAGTAACTGGGTTATGCCACTCGGCTGCCAAGGCACTCCCCTGCACATTTATACCAGGCACATTGACACCGGAAGAGCCCTGCGCGCTAGCATAGTGTACGTTATTATTACCATTATTAACATAAAAGAATTTTACTGGAGGCAGGTGTGTTCCGGAATTTTTTAGCGCGTGCCGCCAGGACTTTAGGCAGGGGGATTATTTTGACCACCCGCATTAGCAAATTGCTAAATCATTACCCTGATTACTATTAAAATTGTGTGGTCACTCTGCCCACGGCGTTATTAAGCTGCGGCCCTTCGCCAGTTAGATTCCCAGACACCGTTTTTAGGCTTTGCTTGTCTACACTCAGACTGGAAATGCCCAACCCTCTTACAAAATCGCAAAGGGTCCTCCGCCCCACCTGTCTTGGTCTTTGGCGCGCTGGCTGGATGCGTTGTATTGCGGCTGTCCGCCCCTTGGGAGGAAGGAGTTGGGGGGTCCCTCCACTCAGGAGATGGGGTTTAGCTTGTGCATAAACTTGATTTTGTAAATTTTGACCTGTTGCCGCGATTTTTATGTTTGCGTTTGCCTATGCGGCTGGCTTTGCGACCACTCATTACGATGAAGACTGGGTGCACCCGCCACATTTCGCCTCCTCCACCCCGCCATGCGGGTGGAGGGACTAGTGAAGGAGGCTGAAATGGCGTTGGCGACCTGTACACCCCAGTCTTCCATCGGTTACAATTTGAGTGGTCTCCAAAGCCAGCCGCATCAGGCAAACGCAAACGTAAAAATCGCGGCAACAGGTCAAAATTTACAAAATCAAGTTTTTGCACAAGCTAACCCCCCATCTCCTGAGTGGAGGGACCCCCCGACTCCTTCTTCCCAAGGGGCGGACAGCGGCAATACACACGCATTCCAGCCCAGTCGCGCCAAAGACCAAGACAGGTGGACGGCCGGAGGGACCCCCATTTGCGATTTTTGTAAGAGGGTTGGGCATTTCCAGTCTGAGTGTTCAGACAAGCAAAGCCCTCAAAACAACGGTCGTCCTGGGAATTCTAACTGGCGAAGTGGCCGCAGCTTAAATAATCGCCGTGGGCATAGTAACCACAACAATTTTAATAGTAATCAGGGTAATGATTCTAGCAATTTGCTAAATGCGGGTGGTCAAAATAATCCCCTGCCTAACGGTCCTTGGCGGCCCGCGCTAAAAAATTCCTGGAACACACCTGCCTCCAGTCAAAATTCTTCTTATGTTAATAATGGTAATAATAACGTACACTATGCTAGCGCGCAGGGCTCTTCCGGTGTCAATGTGCCTGGTATAAATGTGCAGGGAGTGCCTTGGCAGCCGAGTGGCATAACCCCAGTTACTCTTCAAGACACCCTCACTGGCAGCAACAACTCTCCTAGTGTGTTGGATCACGGAGTCCCTACCCTCCCAGCGCCACCAGTCCTCTCTGTAAGTCACACCAGGAGTAGCCTGGCCTATGGGTCGGCCTTTGCGCAAACCATTCCTTGGGAGCATAGCGACTCTGTTGCATCCATGTGTGAGCGGCAGGGTATAAATACAGCGCCTGTAAAAACCGTTTTTGCAAATGCTTGGTTGCAATTGCGGCCTAACGCGGGTCAAATTCAAAAACCTAGCAGGCGCGCAACTGCTGTATTGTTAAAGTCAGGTCTTCTAGCCTCAGGCAGAGCAAATGTGTGTGCTGGTCCCCGTCTGAGTAGTGCAAAAATGCAGTCAAACCCACATTTTGTGTCTTAAAGCACTTAAACTTAAAGCACCCAGGTCTCATTTCGGCCAGATCAACAGGAAGTCCCTCCCCTAAGTCTTCTTGTTTGCCCCGAACTCCTGACACATTTATGGAGGAGGAGTGGCCAAGAACCCCAGCTCACCACAGCGCTCCACATCAAAATTCTGCAACTGACAACCCCCACGCCGAAGCCATGCAGCCTTGGGCTGACGATTCCATAATCTGCCTGGGTGGGCATAATCAGTATATGGAAGTTATCAATCTTGCAGCCAAAAAAGACAAGCAACCAGTCACGCCACCACCCCCACCAAGCCCTGGATTGATGTTGACTCCACCCCCCATGACAGTCCCGCATCTGGAAGTCAAATGTTGCACTACCAGTTTTGCCTCAGTGGAAAGAAAGACACCCCCACGGCTGGCTTTGGTACCAGCAGCAGCTTGTTTGCCAGAGAGAACTTTTCAGATCTCTATCAGTCAGGTGGGAAAAGAAGTCGGTATTACCCCATGCGGATTGGTTGGCTATACCTTGATGCCTTTCCTGTGCACACTAGCAGTCTATGGCCAACAATCGCCTTCATCTGGTCAGCACCTGCTTCCGCCTCCATTGGTTTCACTCCTACGTCCCTGGGACCCTGGGATCCCTTGGGACTATCACATGCACAAAAAAATCCATGGGCTTTCAAAAACAGACCGACCCCCAGACTTCCACCCCATCAAGGAAATTGATTTCGGAAAAGCCAAACTGGATCCTCCACAAAAGGAACAATTGGCACAACTGCTACCGAAAAACAAGGATCTGTTTTTATCAGGAACTTTTAACACAGGCAGGATGTCCCTCCTGAAACACAAAATTGACACTGGAAAAAACCAACCATACCGTCAAAAACCGTATCAGGTAGCTGAAAGCCAAAAGCAAGTCGTTAAAGACGGAATTATACAATGCTCAAAAAAGGCGTCATTCAAGAGTCAAAGAGCCCCTTCACGTCTCCCATTGTTATCGTCAGAAAGAAAGACGGAACAAACCGCTTCTGTATCAATTGCCGTGGGCTGAACAAATTGACAAAGAAAGACTCGTTTCCCTCACCTTGCATAGACGAGGTCCTGAAAGCTCTCAATGGAGCTGTGTATTTTTCAACTCTTGACTCACTTTTCGGTTATTGGCAAGTCAACCTAGAAGAAAAGGACAAGGAAAAGACGGCGTTTTGCAGTGCCATGAGTGGATTTTATGTATTCAAAATATTGCCGTTTGGCCTATGCAACGCCCCCTCAACTTTTCAATGGTTAATGAAGTTAGTCTTGAGTGGACTGCAATGGATAAATTGTCTCGTGTATATAGACAACATTATCATCTTCACCAAGACTTTTCCCCAACATTTGACGGATTTGGAAATGGTTTTTGACAGATTAAGACAAACCTCGTTGAAGCTGAAACTGAAAAAGTGCCACTTTGGCCCGAAGTCCATGGAATTTTT
The DNA here is from genome assembly GCA_030248175.1 of Microlaimidae sp. YZB2_3. NCBI lineage: Eukaryota > Metazoa > Nematoda > Chromadorea > Desmodorida > Microlaimidae > Microlaimidae sp. YZB2_3. The sequence goes on from JASAMX010032887.1 coordinate 41,156, forward strand.
GGGCCACATTGTGAGTAAGGAAGGGGCCCGATCGAACCCCGACAAAATTTCGTGTGTTAAGAACTTCCCTGTGCCAAAAACTCAGAAGCAGGTTTGTTCTTTTCCTGGCTTAGCGAATTTCTATTGCAGGTTTATTAGAAATTTTGCCAAAATAGCCAGCCCTTTGTATAAGTTGTTGGGCAAACAAACTCGATTTTGTTGGAGCCCCGAGTGTCAAACGGCATTTGACAACCTCAAGGAGAGGTGATGCTCCATGGACGTGTTAGTTTTCTTGGATTTTAAACGACCTTTCCTGCTGTTGACGGACGCGTCAGATACAGGGATTGGAGCGGTGCTTTCCCAGGAATTTCCGGGGGCAAAAGGCCTATTGCGTGTGCAAGCCGGAATTCCAATTCAGCAGAGAAAAACTATGCCCCGATAGAGCGCAAGGCGCTGGCGTTAGTATGGGCCAAAAAGCATTTCCGTCCCTACCTGTATGGTCACAAGTTCAAACTAAAAACGGATCCTGTCCCCCTGCAGTATTTTTTTAATAGTGATAAATGCACTTCGGCCAGACTCAAGCGATGGGCTTGATAATGAATGAATACTCAGTCACAAATTGTGAGTACCCTCCTGGGAAGGCTAATTGGAGCGCCGATGTGCTGTCCCGCATTTCCCCACTGGAAACAGAGGAGCAGGAGATTCCCGTAATGGAAACTCCCAGTGGTAAACTTGAACATATTGTTGTTTTTGCTCTTATACCACCCGAAGAAAGAGGTCCTTTCATCGGCCACCAGAAAGCCAACCCGAACTTAGCAGACTTGAATCGGATGTCCCTGGCAAAATTTTGGAAAAGATGGATTGCCCGCCCCAGTAAAGCATTTTTTCATTGATTTTCAGTGATCATATATTAATTTAATTTTATTATATTAGTTCCCAATTGTTTGGACAGTGAATAAATAATAATATAACTTTGTAAACTCTTACCTCTTTTTTGCTTCTGTCTTTATATTTGTTTGCAGCGTTTGGTACCGCTTGTCTATTTTGGCTGTTTCTTTTTCTGCACAATTAGTCTTCTTTTTTATTATTATCGCATTTCGTAACTATGGTAATATTGTTATGGTAGTATTTTTTTGGTACAATGTCCTATTATATGGCTCTGTAATCCCTATCCTGTACTATGCTCTTTTACTCCTTTTCCAGTTATATTTATTACAAGTAAGTTTAGATTAGTTAGGAGGTTGCATTTGTGTTTATCGTTTTTTATTATTGTTTGTTTGTTTGGTGGGAACCTCCCTTTTTTTTATTTATTAGTGGTTATTCTCTAGGGAGGACATTCTTAAGAACTCTCACCGGTATTTGCTATATGTGTTTTTTTCAGTGTGCACATTTATTAATAAACGTTAAAATCACAAATTTATTTCATTTCAAAAAACAAACAAAATCTCTGCGTCATTCACACTAGTGAAATTTTGTGGAGGTTGAGCCATTTGCCGTGTTTGGTAACACACTTAGGTGAGCTTTCAAATTGTCTGTAGGCACGTCTACCTATAACAAATAGTAATTTTATTTAATTTAAGATGCCGACATGCAAGGTGCACCGCCAGCCCATCAGTAGCACGCCTGGCAGCACCTCCGGAGAATGCTCAACAACCACCCGAAGGGGCCCCTGAAGCAGACGAGGACGACGTGGGCGTCCCCGCTGGTAATGATTATTATAATGATTAAATGCATACCGGTCATGATTTTGGCGTCCATATACTAAAATTTTCTAAAAAAACTAATTCCGTGCAAAAATTTTAAATAATGTTAAAAACGGGTGGCCACGTTTTTGTTTTTTGGTTAAAATTTAAATTTGTTTCCCGGTGGCAAAAGCTACCAACATGTACCTTAGTTTTTGCTGTCGGAGTCAAATTTGTCCCACCGGCAGGGGGCCGCGTTGTTTAGTTTTTTCTTCCCCGTGGTTATTTTTTCCACAGCCCTCACGGCACCCTAAAAAAATTAATATTAGTCAGTATTAGTGCCAGTTAAAAGGCTAGTTTTTTGTTTTTTTTGTTTTTTTGTACAGTTTCAACTAGTTTTTTTATAATGTGTCTTATTGTGTTGTTTAGGAAACGTTCCCCGTTCTAAAAATTCCAGCACTTCAAGCTGTGAGCAACGACTCTTGGAGTCACCAGTAGGACCCCTCATTCTATTGTCGGTAATACTCCGTAGATGGGGGTGGCTTTAGTCCAGGTGGGAAGATATGGCGAATCCACGAGTCGTTGCGAGTTTCATAACGCCCCTTTTTATACTCCCCTGAGTCAGCGCCCTGAGTTTTAAAATAAATAATTTTTATTAATTTTTTGTTTTAGAGTTTTTAATAATTCGACGGGATGTTGCGCAGTTGCTCAAGGGAGCGGGGCTTGCCTCAAATTAGACGCGGGTTGGTTGAGTCTTTTTTTATTAAATCAATGTGCGGTGACAAGCAGTCACGGGCCTGGGTTTAGTGTAGGGCTTAAAAAAATACTTCAATTAGTATTCGAATGCCAAAAAATACCACTTTTTTGGGGTCAGTATTTATTTAATTGATTGAATACCATTTTTGGAAGATCAGTATTTATTGGTATTGGATTCAGTTGATTTTGAGATAATTCAGACTTCGCGGTATTCGAATACCAGAAAAGGAACCGATTTTATTCGAATACCAAAAAATAAGTCGTTAGATTGAATGCCAAAAAATAAGTCATTGGTATTTGAATGCCGAAATAGTAAATGAATACGAATAAAATGCATATTAAATACTTTTCCAGCGTGGGCATAACAACCGGTTTTCCCACTACACAAGACAGGGCGGAACACACAATAACCTGCAAGCAGTGTACCTCTGGTTACTCAATTAGATTTCTCAGTGTAAACAAGGTTCTGTAGGTTGCCAGGTCAGGGGAAATTTCCCTAGTTTTTGTAATTTTTTGCCAGTTGGGGGAGAAAATTCCGACTTGAGGTTGGGGAAAACTTGGGGAATTTGTCAAAAATGGGGGGAATTTTCAGGGGATTTTTCAAATTTCTGATGGTTGTAAATTTTGTGTAAAATTATCAGTTCTGCTGTGTTGTTTGTCTTTGTTACTGAAATTTTTACTCATTGATTGATTTTACTATTTATTGATTATAAACTTTTCTAATGTTGTATTCACTATTCCATTAATCAGTAATTTGTGAAGTATGGTCCGTATGATATTGTTTTTCTTAAAATTTTTCAATTTTATTAGAATTAATAATAATTATTAAAACAATATTTTGAATTGTTCCATTTAATTTTTTTTACCATTTCATTGAAGCGAATTTAACAACAGTGTGGTTCTGCTATAATACTTCCTACAGGGTTTAAGTCAAAAAAAGAAATGAAGAAAGAAGCCACTCCAAGCTATAGCATTACATAATGACAAAGCGACTTATTCATATGAATATTTACCAAACATACGTCAAATGAAAGAGATATAGTCCTTAATTTTTTAAGTATTTTTTTGTTATTTTATTATTGAAAAAAATTTGAAGTATTTTTTTGGGATTTTTTAGTAAAAAAAGGCAAGTATTCAATTAATTACAAAAATTTTGGCCAATATTTATTGGTATTGGATTCAATTAGATTTTTAACGCAAGTATTTTATTGGTATTTAATTAAATTGCCCAAACCGGTATTTTTAAAGCCCTAGTTTCCTGAATGAATACTCTCCTGAAAATTAAAGTTAAATGAATACTCTCTTGAAACTTGCAAAATTTATGTTTCTTCTGATTATATTTTTGTGTCCAGTGGGGTGCCCCAGGGCAGTGTTCTTGGGCCTTTATTGTTTTTAATTTATATAAATGATTTGCCAGATTGTTTGGACTCTAAAACGTCAGTGAAGCTTTTTGCTGATGACGCTAAACTCTATAGTATAATTGATAAAGAGACAACCCATGCTTGTTTTCAAAAAAATTTAGACAGTTTTTGCTTTTGGGCTTCAACCTGGCAACTCAATATTGCTATAAACAAATGTAACGTGATTCACTTTGGTCACAATAATTCTAAAACTCAATACAGGCTCAATAATATTGTCATTGAAAGTAAAGATTGTGTTCGTGATCTAGGTGTACTAATTGATTCTAAACTTAAATTTTCTGAGCACTGTTCATCTATTTCAGCTAAGGCTCAAAACAGAGTTGCGCTTCTTTTTCGTGCTTTTAGGACAAATGATATAAATGTTTTGCTTTTAGGTTATACTTCTTTTATTAGACCACTGTTAGAATTTGAAACATTTGTTTGGAATCCCAATTTAAAAATGAACATTGAGCGTATTGAAAAGGTACAAAAAACTTTTACTAGACGCCTTTATAGACGTTGCTCTTTACCCAACGTTTGTTACGAAACGCGCGTAAAAGAATTAAAACTTGACAAACTTGAATTGCGCAGAAAACGAAACGACGCCTTGCTTTGTTATAAGTTAGTGCATAACCTAGTAGATATTCCTGTTGAAAATTTTCTTGTGTTTAATAAAAACACAATTACTCGTTCTAACGGTTTTAAATTAAAAGCGCCGAAATTCCGGCTAAACATAACAAAATATTTTTTTGAAAATCGCATTGTAAATCTTTGGAATAACCTACCCTCAGATATAGTTTTTTCTAAATCCTTAAACATTTTTCGTCGGAAACTAAGTAGTTTTATAAATTGACTGAAACTTTTTCTCTGACACAAAATTTCTTACATTTACGTAATTATTGTATTAGTTCAAAAATATTATATATATATATATTTTTTTTTTGATTTTTCTTGTAACTTAATGATTTTATTTTTGTGCTCCAAGTAATAAATTTATTATTCATCGATTTTGAAACTATTCGTTTTTATATTTTATCTTGTGATTTAATATTATCGTATTTCATATGTAATTTTTTGTTTGTTGTATTGTAAGTATGTTACATGACTGTAACCTTTGCAACATAAATAAACTTTACTTTACTTTACTTTAGTGGGTTCCGATTCAACATCCTAAGGCGTTCGCATTTAAAATGGCGTTCGCGTTTTAAATGGCGTTTGCATTTTATCTTCAACTTTAATCTTAAAATCTAACGGCTGCGGGAACAACAAGAAGAACCGGAAAGACCCTGAAGTGGGATTATTTTCCAGACTTCTCCCCTAAAATTTATTTTATTATTGACGTTCTTTTTATACCTGCAATAGGCCCCTCGTTTGATCACCAGCAGTTCTACGTGGGGTTTCTCAACCGACCGGCAGTCGTGCATTAGACCAGACATATTAATATTTTTTGTGTTGACTTTCGGAGCAATATCTGCGTCAAAAACAGAGTACCTTTTTTGTTGGAGTTCGTTAAACGTTTTTTCAGGGTTTAGGTTGGCGCTGGCCCCCGCTAAGTTAACCTCGTCTCTCGGGGTGAGCCTTGCTAGGCGTTCCCTTGGCAATGCAAAAACTAACTTTTTTTATTTGTCGCACAGCTTAACAAAGTCTCATTTTTTGTAACTCTTCCCCCTTTCGCCAAACAGGCCAAAAAGTTATAGGTGTCTTTTTACCCTTTGTTGTGGTCCCCCTTAGGTTAAGCTTAACAAATTATCTTTTTGTGTCATTTTTCCAAATTAATTAGACTAAGTATTTGTCCCTGTGCCGTTCCCTCCGCGTAGGCTGCAAAGTTTCTGCGTAATTGCCGTTGGCCTCGTTTTTATTAATTTTGCGGCCACTATAAAAACCTGCCTTTTTTAAGCGTTAACTACATCGCAAACTAACTACTAATTTTTTAAGTAAGACAACGTAACTCTAAGGACTCTGGTTTTGACGACGGTACTTCCACCGGACGTGTAAGGACAGACAGACAGACAGACCAACATACATCACATCTCACAGGCACCCAGGTTTAACTCGAGGTTTGTTTTAGCGTTTGACTCGTGTGCGCCCGCGGTTTGGAAACCCTGGCGCAGAATTGGGCGCTACAATATGAATAAAATATTTTAACCAAAGAGCATATTCTTGCCATTTTTTACTTATTTGATTGTCACTGGTACAATTATGCAATTTTCTATTTTAAACAAAGGATATTTAGACTTTTTGTTTATAACTATAAAGCATTTTTCACATTTCATTCGAAAATGAAAATTTTAAAAAATAATGATCAAGACTGTCTATCAATGGTATATTTTTACAAAACAATACAAAATGGAAATTTTACTATTTTATATTTATAGAGCCACTCCTTGTAGTTTATGTAAAATTTTATATGGTGGAACTTAAAGTTTTGTTTCTGAGGTTAATGTTTTTATTTTTATACGAAGTTTTCTATCCAGGACCATTGTTGTTTCCCTAATATTTAATTCCAATGCTTAATTGATGGGGAATTTTCTGTTTGTTAATAATAAGAAAAACCTTTGATGTCTTTGTATAAATGTATTATGCGACTTCCATTCTAATGGAGGGAGTATCTTTCTTGATTTATTCGTGAGTTTAAAATGGTACCCTAGACACAATTGACTACTGCTATAATTATTTGATTAATGTGTATTCGACTGATTTTTAAATTGTATTTTTCTTCAATTATTGGAAATGGCTTGGAGCTAACTTTTCTATCGAGAAAATTTTAGTTTGGTATTCGGTCGCAATTTTTTGTTAAAATTTCATGATGATAAACTGTTTTCTTGTCTATCAGTATATTCTTATTATTGTTAATTTTTTTTCTGTAATGGCTTCCCAGGGGCCTATTTCATAAAGTCGTTTGTAAATTTTTCTTTTACAAATCTCCGGCCTGTTTTTGGATATTACATGATAGAGAATATACGTCACTGCGAATATTGATTGGTCAGCGGAGATAAAATGACGTGGCTGCGGCCAATCAGCACAGAGCAGTGGGCGCAGATGCTTCCCCTGGATTACAAGTCGAAAAACCTTTATCGTGTATTTTACTAGTAGATTGCAAAATGGCTTAGGAAGTAATTTAAGAATTCCTCTTTGTTCTTTTTTCGTGAGTTTTTTTTTGGTAACAGACGTAGATTCTTCTAGCGCTTTGATGAAGTGTCCTGTTATTTTATCCCAATATTTTATGTAAAATTCTGTTGTAAATCCGTTCCGGGGGTTTTATTTTTTGGCATAGATTTAAGAGCTTCATAGCATTCATTTAAAGTTAATGGGGCTGATATTATTTTTTTGTATTCTTCGATTAATTTGATTATTTGATTGCTACTACATATTTTATTTAATAATTCACTTTCATCTGTTGTTAAAACCTTTTTTTGTTCCGAGGCCATTTTTTTAAAATAATCATACAGTTGCTCTTCTATTTTTTGGATTTGTTATGATTTTGGTGCTTTTGTTGTTATCTTGTTTTTGTAGTTGAGTTATTGTTGTATTTGTAGCATTTTTTGTTTTTCTAGTCCGTAGAAGTACTTTGTATTTTTTTCTCCATGATTAATCCAATTGGTTTTTGAACGAATTATTGCCCCTTCTGTTTTTTCATTATATATACGCTCTAGTTTATTTTTAATTTGTTTGTATTGATTAAGTGTATTATGTTCTAATTTATAAAAATCATGTTCAAGAGCTTCTATTTCCCTTTTTCATTTAGCCTTTTCTTCTCTATGTTGACTAATTCTTTTTTTGCTATAGGGTATGGACTTTTGTCTAATAATATGCTTAAAAGCGTCCCATTTAGTTCCTTTTGTACAAAAATTATAATTTACTTCTAGCGTAATAACAACATTTCGTACAAGAACGTCATACTTTGGCTTCTTAAGCAGATGTTTATTAAATTTCCATAGACCTAGCCCTTTGGGCGTACAATTGTTACCCTGCAAGCTGGTAAATATATTGCTCGATGATCTGTATGTGGTGCACTAATCATTGTGCTTTCGGTGACCATTTGGAGTAGATCTGTTTGTAGAAAATTATAATTTAGTCTACAATGTACTGGAGGAGTAGTTTGGGACCAAGTATATTTTTTTATACGGATGTTTTGTTCTCCATATCTTTTAGACTATAATTTTCCATAATTGCTTTCAATTCCAAATTATCTTCTTTCTCGGTGAATACGTTTCCTCTTATTTTGTCATTAGAATTCAGGCATAGATTAAAATCTCCCGGTAATTTGATTTTGTGGTCTTTTTTAGGATTTTTAGCAAGAACCTCGTTCAGATTTTCCAAAAAGGATATTTTTTCAATCTCAGTATTTGGCGCGCATACTGTTCCAATAATTAACTTATACCCATTAAAGCACCCTTTCAGTATTAAGTATCTTCCATTTATATCTTTGATTTTTTTTCAACTGTTTTATCAACAAATTTTCTCATCAGTATACTTACTCCTTTAGAGTTTGATGTGCCATGTGAAAAATAAATATCGGGGTGCCCATTTCATTCATTTTTCCATACATTCTCTATTTTTTGTTGTGTTGTGTGTGTTTCAAATAGACAAATAATATCAAAATTTTTGTTACTTGACTCTTTTCATCACGAAAGAAAATCAAAAACTGTTTTTCGTTTTTATAAATCCTGTAGCCCCTTTCCGTCAAGTGTTAGTAGCGTTATATTAGCCATATTCAATAATTAAGCAAATAACAAAAGGGAGAGAAAAAAATATATATATATATATAAAAGTGTAAAGAAATATTACACATATGATAAAGCTCCAAGAATATTTTTATTAGATAAAATATGAAGTAAATTAAAAATAGTTTAATATAGTCAATAAATATATTTTTGCTTTATATTTATATAAAATAGTTTAGATAGCCAATATAATTTTAGAAAGTTTTAGAAGCCAATATTATTTTATATGTTTTGAATGTAAAATATTAAATATTTATAAATTACATAGCGTTTAATGTAGAAATTGCAAAAATTATTAGCGCACGAAACTCGCATATTTGTATTTATACTTCTTTGAGGCCCACTTTAGCAAATTAATATAATTTTTTCTAATCCTGTAATTAATATTATACACCAATGATAGACACACAAAATTTAACTGATGATGAATCCAATATGATTTTCTATCTGATAATGCGTTACCTATTTTATAGTTTATATTATCCAAGTTAATAAATTTGTCAAAATTGTCATTTTTTTATTTTTACAATATTTTTTACGAGTTTTTAGTATTAAGAATTCAAGACCATAATTTTTTTGTTTTATTTTTTTATCACTATGTATTTTCTAGTTTTAATTTCACAATTTTTTTGGAAATTTTCCCTGTTTGTGTTAAATGATTAATACAAGTTGATTTGCTTTTAAATTTTGCTGTTTTTCAGTTACTCTTAACAGTAACTCTTCTGGTTCATCATAAATTTAAAACGATGATTGAAGCTAAAGTACTGATTTAAAAGTAATCCCAAAGAAAACACATGATATGTTCTAAAGTACTATAAAGCATGGCAGTTAAACCGCTCATCTTTTGATTTAACACGCAAATATATATCAGCATCCAGCACGTAAATTACTGTAAAACCGCGCAGCACCGCATAATTACGGCAAACATCGTGCCGGATGCCGGACATAACTACATAATGAGCGGCGTAACTACGACGCGTCAATACAATTAAAACAAAGTTTATTTCGCCTTTTTATTTTGTTTATTCTGTTATAATATTTTTGTTTTGTTTTTTATAAATATTAATATTGTTTATTCTGTTATAATATTTGTTTATTCTGTTAACCCCAACTTCTCTTATAATTTGCAGTAACAAAGAGTAGGTGTCTGTGTAGTACCGTAACTTACTGGTTGGATAGTATTTTTATAATCTGGTGAATCAACATTGTATGGTGGTTTAGTACTGCTTTGGTGAGACCGAATTTAAATGTAAAATTGGTGGTGAGTTGCAACTCTCGCTGTCATTAACGCTCACCATAAGACTTCGTGGCATTATATTTTCAGTGTTATTGTATTTATTAAATTTGTAAATAGAAAAAACTCATATAATAAATTGTGAAATTATTTTTTATAGTTAATCCGGATTCTTGGTATTAATTAATATATGCTATAAGAAGTTAAGAATCGAGATTATGCCTTTGTTTTGTCTTTGTATAAGATAAATAATTTTAAGGTTATGTTTAATCATATATAAAATAATGACACAACTTAAGTTTTTTATTACTATTTTTTTAATCAAATTATTGTTCTGAAAAAAAAGTTTTTTTAAAATTAGCTAGTTGCATTATTAGGGTTAAGATAAAATCAGTTGTGTTTTCTATTGTAACATTGCGGTGTTTACGTATCTGATTGCAAAAAATTTGGCCTGTGCCAAGACACTTTGACTGTTTTTTTTCTATAGTATTAAGAAGTTAAAATTTTCTATTTTAAAAAACAATAAACATCACTTTCCATATAATATCCTCTGCTTGGCTTGGGTTTGTTACCAGAAAAAACTGATACGGTTATTCACGGTTAATAATTCGGGGGAGGGGGGAGGTTAACGCAGTCTCCATCTCCGAAAATACTAGTGGGAGGGAAGACAACTTTGTACTTACTTAGGTTACTCTTAATTTGGTATTTTATTTATTAATTTTAACGCCTTAAAAAGTTTTAAATTAATTGAAAATTAAAAAAGTCATTTAAATTATTTTTTTATTGTCTTAATATCGTAAAAAACATTATGAGTGCTTTTGTATTTATCTAAATAAAATAAAATTCAGAGATTTAAAATGTAGGGTTATAAAAAAACTTAGTTATTCTTAGAATTTTATGGTTATCGCTTTTTTTAAGATTTAGGGTATTTAGGACTGTAAGTACAAAATTGGAGACTATACAGGAATTGATTTAGGATTCGATTAGGCTTAATTATAGGTATTAAAGATTTCTATTTTTGGCTTGAGATTCCCATTTACCACTCCAGAAGTTTCAGCTCCAATTTTCGTAGGCTTCATCAACTCTTAATCATTTAATGGTGATATTCATCTAGAATACTAATTGAAACGCAAAATAATAGCAAAGTGGATAACTTAGAATTCATATTTAATTTGAGAAAAAGCATTATTTAATAAAACTTTCATTATGCTATCAATTTTGATATAAAAATTTTAATAAACTTAAGTTTCAAAATATGAATAAAAGATATTTTTTATTGAAAGTCGAAAATTTCAACCTGTGTCCATGGGTATTGGACCTAGTAGCGCACCATGATGGCTGTCATCCACATTGGGTAAACAGTATATATAGCCAAGGAGCTTTGTTGAATCGTGCATAAAATACATAACTATTAAAATTGAGATTTCAGGTAATAATTATGCTATTCAAAAATAATATTTCTCCGAAACTTAACTACTTAATCTTTCACGATGGTCAAAATTCCTTACATTTAAACGAATGTTGTTCAGTGTTAGATATGCTCACAGGGTTATTATGACATTATAGAATCACTTTTAGCCAATTAGCGCTTGGAAAAAATACTAATCTCTCATTCATTCGAGATAAATTTTTCCCGAGCACTAATTGGCTAAAGCGAGCTCGTTCCAAAACCATTCCCACAAAGCAAAACATATATGATGTGATCACAAACATACTTATAACCTATATACTATATAACATTTTGAGGGTCCTTAATATTCTGACGTGTTATTGAGTTTTTGCTTTTAAACTTAACGTTTCAAAGTAATTTGTGTGGGCGTTATTTAACAAAAAATTTATCAAAAATTTAAAAAAGAAAAAAGCTTTTAAACAATGTTTTTAAAAAGTTTTAAATCAATGGGAGAAAAGGTCAAAACTTCTTTGGCAGATTTCCAGAGCATATGATTTTAACTCTGCACTTATTTCTACGAACTTAACTGACTATACTTTAAACTTTAAAAACTTTTAAACTTTGATTTTTTAGCTATCAAGTTTATTTCTAATTATTTAAATATTTATTTAAATTATTTAATTATTTTTTCTAATTAATTAATTAATTTTTTCTAATTATTTAGTTATATTATTTAAAACCTTATTTAATATAATAAAAACCATGTCAAATTGTAAATTGATTGTTATTTTGTTTATTTTTGATTAAATCTAAATGTCTACTAATAGTGTTGAATTCTGGTAGCA